>CANXYI010186291.1:0-14620 GCA_948208565.1 Hura crepitans
ACACACCACCTAGATCCATACTAGCCCAATCAGCTTTACCAAGCCTAAGGTCTATAGTCTGCCTAGACAAGTCTAAGTTCATGTCTGGATGGACTTACCTAAACCTAGCCTAAAGGCCATAGACTAATAGGAAAGCATATGACCTTAGTTTGCAAGGACTATGATGTACAAGTCCACATGGACTTCTTGATGAAAAATCTTTCAGAAATAGGATCTTCTTATTTAGACTATAATTCCTAATCCAATTAGGATTTTGCTTCCTTTAGACATGAAAACTCTTAAACCTAAGCCTATACCCTTCTTAGGAATAAAGAAAGGGAGAAGCTAAGAATCAAATTCATAATAGCTAATAAACACATCCGTGAGTCTAGGAGAGCACTCTAAAGAGGAATCACTCTACTAGTCCTACTAGCCTTACTAAAAATAATTCTTTCTATACTCCTACACCTTTATGGTATTTCTTAAGGAGTTTATTCACAAGGCAATATCTAAGGCCTCTTTTATATATAATTGATAATGTTTTTTTAATGGACCTATGATCTTTAAGGATTGATCACAAATAAGGTGATTATATGTAATCCCCATATTGATCATAAGAGTAGGTCATGGTTTTAAGTTGTTTTATAGTGTATAATTAATTGCCATTACATCATATTCATTCAATTATCTTTGTCCTAAATTGCACGGACTTAATTGTAAGCATGTTAACATTCATACGGACTTTCTTGATATTTGCATGATATATCGTCTGTGCAGACTTATGTTTGATAATAGTGTCTTATTTGTCTTATATATCATGCTTTAATACATCTTATTTCCCATGTTGATATTATTTTATGATGTTAGCATATTGTATAATTATCTCATTCTCTGAAAATGCAAGTTGTTAATATATCAAAATTATTATATAGTCCGTATGGACTCCTTCTCACTAAGAATTAGTTCGTACGGATAATATTGTCTTATTCTTGTATATTCTATCTTTAAGTCCACACGGACTCCCTTTCATGAGGAATGTAGTCCGTGTAAACATTTATTTTGAATTTTGGTTTTACATGTATTTGTATTTTTTGTTTTCTTTATGAGTCTATATGAATCTTTTATTTGGTATCATTAAATCTCTTCCTTTGAGTTGTATGCAAGTAATCTTTCTCATTGGAGTAGAGGTCCGGACGGACATAATATCCTTTATAAGCAGTAGTCTGCATAGATACTAGCCAGAGCTATATAGAGTCCGCAAGGATTTATTAATGTACAGACAGGACTATTAAATGCTTTACTTTATTTCTTTTGGTTTTGTACTTATTATATCTTTTGATTTATTTTGGGTTGTAATAATTAGTTAAACAACTTGTTTTACATGCGAATTGCCTAACTTTCACATCAAATGATTTTCTAATTAATTAATCGATGTTTTCATAATAAAAATGGATTTGAGTTTTCCTAATCAAAATCATATTAATAATGTATTTTAAAAGGCTAATCTCCTAGAGATGGGAGTTGGGAAATTAATTCCTATGGAATTGTGGGTAATTGTCAAGTCATGCCATAAGTAATCAATAACTTGATTTTTGAATGTATGAAAGTATCAATATGTTCATTATATAAATATTGTAATTTACTTTTTTATACATGCGAAGGTGATATGGATGCCTAATTATAATGCATGCTTGCTTGATACAGGACTGATATACATTACAATATAAAATGGAAAGCATATTATTAAGGAATAAATAAGATCTAAATTCCAAACCTTGTAAGTACAAAAGATAAGAGGTCCTAGTGTAGAGGCTAGGTGACGAATCCACTAACCACTCTTATCCCCAATAAAAATACATAATCTCTACAATGGTGACTCCATTGGGGATTGGGAATCTCAATCTGAAAGTGCCTAAATAATATGCCATGTAATATTCTAATTTTTGTCTATCCCATGCATTCATTCTATATAAATTGTGTCATTTTTATAGTAGATGGTGTTGTGAACCATGACTCGATTTTTTTCATTCAAGAATGGAGAAGTGCTAACATATCCATCACTCACAAGCCTTATGCCTTCATGTATATTAAAAGGTGAATAAATCGGTCACTATTATCCTTGATGGAAAAGGCCTATTAGGAGGGACCTCCAGTTGTTAAAGACAATAAGCCTTATTGACCAAACCATGAGCCCATATAGGCAAGCCTAGCAACTTCCCCTAGGTTACATGGCCCTAAGTGATTGCAATTGTATTGTGATTACTATGTAGGCCTATCACATTTAACCTTATTTGAAGTAGGGGTAAGCCCATTATGCCTTTTATCTAGATTGGGCCTGACCTAATTTCACCTCAAATAAGACTTAAATGTTATGGGCCGATATTTTTGCATATGCCTTAAATACAAGAGGTCATTAGGCCTAATTAAGCCCATATTTGAACCTATGCATCCCTCAATGATGCTTAGTTAAGCCTACCTAGGAAGAATGACTAAGACCACATGTGTGGGAGTAATAAGGTTAGAAGGCTTATTACTTGTGTTTATCCTTGTATATCTAACATTTACCCTTTTTGTATACACATGCATAATATTGTACTTGCTATATAACATAAACTTTACATATGTACTATGTGTATATCATGCTTTAATGCACAAACAAAACATTATACCTACTACATGACTTAAACTTTGTATACCATATATACCTCGTAAACTTTTACATTTTTTATCCTAATACTCATGCATTAAGTACATGACATGTTAACAATTCATCAAAGGCTGTTATCTTGTAAAGGATCATTAACTTCTTACTCATAGATCATATTCATACCATGTATCCACACATTTACACTATTTATGCATAAAGAACATAATACATATCACACATTATCTTAAAAAATTCATGCATCATCACTAACCCTCTATTTTGTAGCCACCATTGATCCATCTGTAACCCACCAAAGAGAACGATCATGTTCAGTGATGAACTAGTGATGAAGACCATGTAAAAAAGGTCCTTCAGGATATGGAGAAAGGGATGATGGCTACCATAAAGGAATGATGGCTACCATAACCAATACACAATCAAGCATAAATGCCTAGTAAGATAAAGGTCAAACTTCCACTGCTAACAATAGCAAGAAAAAGATGGTTGATGACCAGCTTTCTGATGAAGAAATACCTCTTATTAAGCTTAGCTATAATAAAGTTCCACCACCTAAATATGATATGGAAGATCCTATCAAAGAACTAAATAAAAAGCTAAAGGCTATGAGTCACCTAGTGACTAGGGGCAAAGATATCAATTTAGAAGACATCAGTCTGAAGTCTAATCATGCCATGACCCATAAATTCAAGATGCCAAATTTGAATAAGTTTAATGGCACTTCTAACTAGAGGACTCACTTGAAATAGTACACAGTAGCCATGAGGTCGACTAGCCTATCGGAACCATAAATGGTGAGCTTGTTTAGTATGTCTCTAATTGGGCAAGCCCCATATTGGTACCATAGATTGGACAAAAAGATCAAAGTAAACTAGGAAGAATTGGCTTGTGCATTCAATAAGAGATACTCAAACAACACAACCATAGAAGTAAACCTTAAAGACTTATAATTGGTGCACCAAAAGCCTGATGAAACTTTCTCATAATATTTGGAATGATAGAGGGACAAGGTGCTCAAAATGAGAAACAAGCCAGATGATATTGACCAAATCAAGATGTTCATCAAGATGGTAATATCTATATGAATGCTAAGCTCTCTACTGCATTACCATGTGGGAATGGTGCAAGAACATAGCTATCAATCTCAAACTAGCATTCCAGAATAGTGGATTCAAAAAGAATAGGAAACTTGCCCATCAAGATGATACATCTAGTAGACACTATGACTTCATGCTTCTAGAACTCGCCAATTCTCTAAATTGGGCAAACCCCTATCTCGGAGCTTGAATAAGCTCACAAAAGAAGGAAAATTATAGCCATCAATGCCCAACCTAAGGATTGATCCTCCTCCATTTAATTATAGATTCGATCTATATTGTGCTTACCATTAAGTTACAGGTAATCTCATAGATAAGTGCACCACTCTCTATCTTGCCATTCAAGATCTCATTGAGGCCAAGTAGATTCCTAATCTATAAGCTTAGAAGTTCCTCTTCTCTTTTTTATTAGTTTAATCATGAGCTTTTGTAATCTTTTTAAATACTTTTCATTCAATAAAATAAAATAATGAATTTATTTTTAGCCATTTGTATAAATACATTTTGTTTTTAATCTAGAAAGGGGAAAAGCCTAGATCACATCAATGTTCAAAGCTCACTCTTGAAAAATGGATCAATGACTAATAAGCATAACTAGGAATCATGCATCACTAGAAATCATACATTGACAGCATAGAAGTCACAATATACACACACATGCATCCAAAATACATCTACTAGACACTATAACTTCATGCTTCTGTGCATATTACTTAGGCTTAGTCATACATTATTCATCCATACATATATTAACCATCTATCTTGTATCACATTAACAAAAATAACATGCAGACCTTACCATGCATTCACATTTGGTAGACACATATCATCTATCATTTAGACATCATTATAAGTGTAACATGTATCTGTCATATATCCATATTATGTCTAGGTATGTCATATACATATCACATGCATTTGAGTCATAAAAGTTACATCCCACGCGTACACTTGGCATACCATAATCTATCACATAATCCATATTATGTCTTGGCATATCATGTACATATCACATGTATCACTAACATTCAATCATACAATCATCCATGCAATTTAAGCATAACATAGCATCATAATCATAATGCTTGAAGCATGTATTATATCATATTAACAACTATATCATGCTAACTATGAAGAATATCCTTCGCTCAGGCTCTTTAAAGGAAAAGACTCAACCCTTTTGCTTCCTTCAACACTATTCACCACAAAAATGGCAACCAGACCATAAACCAAAAGCCAAAGTTAATTTGTGAATAGAGGTATGTTTAACAAAGTGATTGTAGCATTCGAACAAAAAAAGATAGCACTCATAGAAGAAAATATGCGAGAGAAGTTTGAAGTCCAACAACAAGGCACTTTAAAGAACTCGATGTGCATGAATTCAACCATGGGGTAAGCAATGACCAAGCAACTGGGCCAATAAAGATTTCTCATAAATTTATGCATCTAAATAAGCCCCTATCTATGATGTTCAAGGAATTGAAAGAAGGGAACCTCCTTTAACCCTTAATACCCGAACACCATTCCTCACCACTTCCACCTAACCATCACCATGACCTATATTGTGCTTATCACCAAAAAACTAGCCACTTGACTGACAACTACAAAGCCCTTCATCAAGCCATCTAAAACCTCATAGACAATGGTGTGATACCTTATCCTAAAGATTAACCATTACCAAACCTTACTAATATCCCTTAAATCTTTGAAAGAAAGGTTCCCTCTTTATGACATTTAGTCTGCCACCTTATTGGCCAACTCTTGACCAATTGCAAGATCCTGCCAATCAATGATATGTAAGGATCCAATAAAGATAGGCTAGATTGTCCTTGTTCTTTTTTCTAGTTTTGTTCTTTCTTCTATGTTGGAAACAATTAAAGCTTAATAAAAACATCATTTTGACTTTTCATGAGCATCTTTGTGTACCATAATCATTGCATAACATGTTACTCCTGAAAGTGAGTTGAGAGATTTAAAAAAAAAAGGATGAAGAAGAACAAAACATAATCAACATTATCCATAGGTACCATGAATAGTTTATGATGTCTCACCACTGTTACACACAATTTTAGAGCTCAAAACTTGAGCTTTCTTTGTAAGGCATGAGAAATATCCTTGAATGAGAGATGTGAGATAAAAAAAAGAAAATAACAAGCTAGAGGCAATTAAGCTCAGAAGAATGCCTTTTGTTCAAATCTTAAAAGAAGTCCAAATTCAATATGCTCTAATACTCAAATCATCAAATTTATTCTGTATCACCATTTTCAAAGCCTAAAAGTTTGTAGCAATCACACTAAAAAGCTAAACCTTTTTTGGTTCTTGCCTATACAAAAATCAAAAAGTCAAAAGGTGCTAAACTCTAAAAGCCTATAATAGTAAAAAAAATTTCCTTAAGCCTTAAATAATTAAGCATTCCTTCTTCAACTATGGTTGCCCTTATTTAAAAAGAAATGAGTTTTCTAGTTCTTGCTAGGCCGATCAACCAAGAGAATAAACCTAGGAAAAAGTTAGGGATTTTTGAGAGAAAATATTTAGTCAAAAAATCTTAGCGACAAACTAATAACAGGGACATCATTAATGCATTACTCGAAAAGGTCAAAAAAATGGCATCCGAATCACAAAAAATTCCAAATGTTAGGGGGCATAAAGTCGACACCCATAATGAACTACTTATGAAAAGCTCCATCTCCCATGGCAAAAGCTTTAAAACATACCAAGCCATCTTAAAAGATTTAAGTCTAGACTCAATTGATTAAATAATCAAACCTCAAGCCTTAACTAAATGTGGATAAGCTGAATTCAAAAAAAATATAAAAATAAATCAAAAGAATAAAAAAGCTCGCTAGGTTGAAAGCTCATAAAAGGTAGCTTAGGAAAAAATTAGAGCATTCTTGACTAGATTGAAATCCTAAAAATGGTGTCTAGGCAAAATTTAGGGGTCGAGAGAAAATATTTAGTTGGAAAATTTTTGGACTAACTAATAACAAGAGTACCATGATGTGCATACATTTGCATGCTTATTCATCATAATCATTCACTCTTTAACCATACATGCTTAAATGCCCTCCATAGCAAATTGACATTTCATCCAAGCCCTGGCTTTATCATTGTTTAACTCAACATCTTCCCTAGCCTTTCCATCACCATAACTTAACCTCTTTCTTTAAGAGACATCTTATTCTCATTAGCCTAACCTAGCCTCTAACTTCACCACTTCACTCTTTTCTCAAACCCAACCTTTTCCTATGATCAGTCAGAGAGGAGAATGATCCCAGTAACAAAACATGTACTAACTCATGCATTTAAAAACATTGTCACACACATATCACAAACAATGGGTTTACTCACTCACACTTATTCATACATCCATTTTAAGAGAAGTACCCATTCTGCTTATTCATACATTTGCCTTTATATGTCTATCACAAAACAACACTTATTTATCATAGCAAAGGATGTACCATCATTTAACATGTATCTACCTTTACCATTCATGCATCATAAGAAATGATTCATTTAATCATTTAGGAAAAACTCATACTCATGTCTTACATGCATTTACCATTCACTCATATTCCTCATTCATTTAAAAGAAAATAGGTAAAACATACACATCACTACATTCATTAAAAATGTACTATTCACCACTCATTAAAAAATATACATTGTTGCATTCCTTCATCTACAAGAGATTAGGAACTAATTTAAATATCACTCATTCATCACCAAATTCATTCATCTGCACTTATCCAAGTAAACATGTAGTCAATAGATACATATCCACCCATTCATGGCATATTCACATTGAATCACTCTATCATCACATTCATTCACTAAAGTCATCTCATTAACCACATTTATCCACCACCTTCATAATTTCACCCTCATTCATAGGATAAAGTGCATTCATTCATTAATTTATCTCACTAATCGCCATTATGTTTTAACACTCATTCATCTAAGATAGGATAGAGTGTATTTATTCATTGAAGAGAATATTAGGTCATCAATCACAAGACATATTCATACATTTGCACATGTATCAGCACATTCACATACCCACATTAATTAGGCATTAATGCATCTAGTATTTAGTCACATGCTTTAGGCATACAAAATATATACACATTCATTAAGTTCACAAGCATTAGTATAAACAGCTAGCTCACATTGCTTAGGAACGTAAAAGAGAAGTAACATGCATATGCATAGTCATTCGCATATCATAGAAACGTTCCATGCAAGGCATTATATTCATAACAATCCATATCAATTCATACATGCATATATCTCTAAGCCACATAGGTCATCCACACTCACATGTATTAGCCATATGCCTAAATATATTTAAGCTTTTAACTTATGCATCAATCATGCACTTATATCACACACAACACATGTGCACATGATGTCACATATATACTTGTATGATATTAATGTCCTTAACAATAGATATGGTTCAAACCATTGCTTTAGACCTTATCACCAAATGCAGTTCGATTAACTCTTTTAAACCTAACACTAGATTTAGTTCGATCAACCTATTCAGACCTATCACTAGATTCAATTTAGTCAACATACTTTAGACCTATCACCAGATTTGGTTCGATCAATATCTCTAGACTCATCACTAGATTTGGTCCGATCAATTCTTTTAGACTTATCACCAGATTTAGTTCAATCCATTTGCAACTTACCAACTTGAAGGCAAATAGACACCTATATTCGTGTAGTTTATCTTCACATGGAGGTAAATATGCACCCACATATGATGTAGTTTTCTTTAACTATAAACAACTTGAAATTCATTTAAAAGTGAATAAGTACTTATATTCGGTGAAGTTCTCTTCAACTTCAATTCAAATCATTCAAAGGCAAACATGCACTCATATTCAGTGTAGTTTATCTTCACCTGGAGGTGAACAGGCACTCACATTCAGTGTAGTTTTCTTCAGTTCAATATCTTAAAATTCCCTTAAAGGTAAATAAGCACCCATATTTAGTGTAGATTATCTTCACTCGAAGGCAAGCAGGCATTTATATTCGATATAGCTTACTTTCAAACCTTATTTGGAAACATCAAAGCAAAAACATGTTATGATATAGTTAGATTTTTACTTCACCTTGAAAGTAAATAGGCACCTATATTCAATGTAGTTTTCTTCACAATATCAATTATTTTTTGAAGGAAAAATACCACTTAGGTCTATCAAGCATTTGTAAATGATTCAGAGGTCGGCATTCATATTTGATGTAGCTTTATGCTAGGTAAATACACTTTTAGGTAAGTATCTCTAACTAAAGTACTTTGATGTGCACTATTGCTTTAACACTTCACTGCACACACTAAAGTGGGGGCAACTGTAGATGCCTCAATTTTAGGTCTAGGACTTTCTTATATATTTGAACTTTAACTTAACCCAAAAAGCTCGCGGTGTGACCAAAATTGTAAAAAAAGGGAATCTATGTCGATAGTGGAGGGCTTGGGCCTATCAAGTTCGACACTAATTCCAAAGGGTGTGTAGGGATAAAGCCCTTAAAGTTTGGACCTATTCACCTTTTTTGGCCTATGATGATCACTAAAGATAGGCTCTTAAGCAATGGCACAAGCCCTTTAAGAAGCAAGTCCACATGAACACACTCTACTTAGGTCTGTACCAGCCCAATTAGCTCTAGCAAGCCCAAGGCCCATGGTCCACCTGGACAAGTCCAAGTTCATGTCTGTATGGATTAACCTAAACCTAGCCTAAAGCTTATAGACTAGTGAGAAAGCATATAACCTAGGTTCGCACAGACTAAGACGTACAAGTCCATAAGGACTTATCAGCATAAAATCTTTTAGAAGTGGGATTTTCCCATTTAGATTAAAATTCCTAAACCTATTAGGATTCTACTTCTTTTAAATGGGAAAACTCTTAAACCTAAGCTTATAAATACCTTTTTTTAGGTATGATGAAAGGGAGAGGCTGAGAATCAAATTCACAATAGCTAATAAACCTATTTGTGAGTCTAAGAGAGGACTCCAAAGAGGAATCACACTACTAGTCCTATTAGCCTCGCTAAAAATAATTCTTTCTATAATCTTACACCTTTGTGCTATTGCTTGAATAGTTTATTCATAACCTAATATCTGAGGTCTCTTGTGTATATAATTGACAATGTTGTTTTAATGGATCTCTAAGGATTGATCACAAGTGAGGTGATTCTATGTAATCCCCACTTTGATCATAGGAGTAGGTCATGGTTTTAAGTTGTTTCATAATGTACAATTGACTACCATTATATCATATTCATTATGTTATCTTTGTCTCAAATTGCATGGACTTAATTGTAAGCATGTTAACATCTATACGAACTCACTTTCTTAATATGTGTATGATATGTTGCTCGCACAGACTTATGTTCGATAATAATGTCTTATTTGTTTTATATATCATGCTTTAATATATCTTATTTCCCATGTTGATGTTATTCTATGATGTTAGTATGTTGTATAATTATCTCATTCTCTAAAGATACATGTTGTTATTATATCAAAATTATTTTATAGTCTACATAGACTCCCTCTCATGAGGAATGTAGTCTATACGGATAATCCTATCTTATTCTTGTATATTCTATCTTTAAGTCCACACAGAATCCCTCTCATGAGGAATGTAGTTCGTGTAGATATGTATTTTGAATTTTGGTTTTACATGTATTTGTATTTTTTGTCTTCATTATAAGTCTATATGAATATTTTTTCTACTATCATTAAACCTCTTCTTTTGTGTTGTATGCAAGTAATCTTTCTCACTAGAGTAGAGGTCTGGATGAACATAATATCCCTTATAAGTAGTAGTACGCACAGACACTAGCCAAAGCTATAGAGTTTACACGGACATATCGATGTACAAATGGGACCATTTAAGTGCTTTACTTTATTTCTTTTGGTTTTGTACTTATTATATCTTTTAATTTATTTTGGGTTGTAATAATTAGTTAAATAACTTGTTTTACATACCAATTGCCTAACTTTCACATCAAATGATTTTCTAATTAATTATTCGATGTTTTCATAATAAAAATGGATTTGAGTTTTCTTAATCAAAAGTTATATTAATAATGTATTTTAAAAGGCTAATGTCTTAGAGATGGAAGTTAGGCAATTACCGCTAATTCTTATGGAATTCTGGGTAATTGTTAGGTCACTCCACAACTAATCAATAATCCAATTTCTAGATGTATGAAAATATCAATATGTTTATTATATAAGTACTATAATTTATTTTTTATACATTCGAAGGTGATACGTATGCCTAATTATAATGCATGCTTAATTGATACAGGACTAATAAACATTACAATATAAAATGGAAGGCATATTATTGGGGTATAAATAAAATTTTAATTTCAAACCTTTCTAGTACAGAAGATTAAAAGTCCTATTATAGAGGCCAGGTGGTGACTCTACTAGCCACTCTCATACCCGGTAAAAATAAATAATCTCTACAATTATTTTATGTTATGATAGGTGTAGCTATTGAGGTCTAAAATGAGAATTCCTACACTCTTTTTAAGATTGGTGCAGTCATCGAGGTTTTAGATGAGAACTCCTACACAATATTTATGTTATGTTATGTTATGATGGGTGCAGTTGTCGAGGTTCAAAATATGGGCCCCCATATATATATTGATCCCGTTATCCTATGTTAGGATATGATATCTCAAGTATGGGCCAAATGCTTAAGTAACTAGACTATTATGTGTTTATTTAAATTAAAATGGCTAATTCTACTAGGGTTATCAATTAGTGAATTTAAGTTGATTAAATGTGATGTTTCATGTAATGTGAAGATGGTAATAATGAATTATAAATGTTAACTAGTAAATGAATGTATGCCTTAATAAGTTTTTTACATATTAATAGGAATATGGTAATTACTTCAAGATTAAACGTGTGTGGTTTGCACAGTATGTTCATTTAATGTATTCACATACAAGTGTAATGTATATTTCATTAATTTCACCACTAAGCGCATGCTTAGCTTATTGGTTTTCTCTGAAGCATAGGTAATAGATAGCTCATGCCGCTTAGCCTCATAAGAGCAGTATAGCAAATCAACCATATAGTTTTAGGTACCTATATATGTTTTATATATTTTAATATGATGTAAATACATAGAATGGCACTCATGTATAGGTTGGAATGGGTTTAAGCAAATGATGTAAATTAACATTATTGATTGTATAAGTAACCCTAATCTGTATACATATGATGAACATACATGTGTATAAGTCATATACTTGAATGAGTTGAGACTTTAATACATATACATGTAATTAAAATGTGTGAATTGCCTGTGATGAGTGGGCAATGGTGCCTTATGATTTGAATGAAGCTACTAAGCTATAGTGGAATAAGAGGATCCTATGATGGTGGTTAAAGGCCAGAACTATTATAAAAGTGTTTTTATTGCAGGTAAAAAAATTTTTTTTCACTCCAAACAACCAGTATGTTGCTAGATTTTTGTGAAAATGAATACTATAATAAACTGACTAAAATAAGAAGGGTTTTAAGAAGATAAGGTAGTAATGTGCTCTCTCGTAGTCAGTTTGGCATCGAAACAGTTGAGGGGTGTCATAATATAAAATTCCAAAAATTCAAAAAGCTAGAAACAAAATTATTTCTAATCATTTTTAATCTATATCTAACCCTTTAAAAAGGAATAAAACCAAAAAAAATATACAAAAAATTCAAACCAAAATTTAAAGTTTAGCTACGGGATACCAATAAACTGTAATAGATTTCAAAATTTTCAATAGAACCAAGTTTTGATACCATTGTTAGTTTCCATAAACTCATACATAGCAAAAATTAAGCATCCATGGAACCCCCAACAAAGGTTGGAATATAAAAAATTGAGAAACAAAAATTAAATAAATCCCAAAATAAGAAGTTACCATAAATTTTCTATGCGATTCCAATTTGTAGCTTTTAACCTTAGTAAGTTATCGCAATCCATAATAATCCTCTAGGGAACACCACTATGGTATCCACATTAGTAGCAAATTTAATGAGAACTTTTTAAGAGGTGCACAAGGGAATTTTATTTCTAAGTGCTACTAAGAAATAAAATTTAAGAAGAAATAAGAAGGAGAAGGCTCAAAGGAGGTGAATTTGTGGCAATAATAGAAAACTATTCTCTGTGTTAAGGCTCCATTCTTATGAATAACTTCACAAGGGTTTTTATACCCTTTTGTTCAACCTTAGGTTAGATTTGGTAGCCTTTAAACACCTAAGGCTAAACAAAAATTTGTTTTTAATTAATTAATTAAAAGGCCTAATTTTGACCTAGTTGTTGGAAACATTTAATTAGCACTTAATTAATGTTTTAAGCTTTTCTCTTAGGCTCAAATCTTAATAAGCCTTCTCTTTTTATTTCTTCTTATTTAATGACATCTCATATTATTAAACACTTTGTAGTTTTACCTCATCAATTTTGTACTATCGATGTGTGACCCTTTAGGCTTTTGAAGCACATTAGTAGTATAGGAGTGAATAAGAATTCTAATAGAATTGGGATTCCATGATTTAATCTTATTAAATCCCATTAACAAATTCACCATTATACAAGTCATTAGAGACTTATAGATAAGCATAATGACTACAAAAGGGTTACAAAGTCAAGTGATTTGACTTAACCCTTCCATATATAATTATCATGTAATTTATCTTTTCACCATACTTTATCTCATTTAGGTTTGAGTATGAATATGTGTCAACTCAATGCTGATTAGATATGTTCAATCAAGCTCTAAATATGTTAGTTCTAATATCTATTTTTTATTCCAAAAATTCCCTTATGAATCTCATTCACACTTGCATTTTACTTTGGCTAAAGATTCTTAGAATAATGGCATATTAGAATAATGAGATAAACTCCCTATTGTAATATAAGGTGGTAAATCTCTACTGATCACTCAACTACCTTCAAGTATCTTAACCTATACCTAATCACCAAGCCTTGTATGTATGATGGTGATGTGAAAAGCACTAAAGTCAAAGTATAGTTCTCAATAATTAAACTCAAGTTAGAATATAGATGCATAATTGATATGATTAGATAGTTACATTGACATAGATTATGTATCCATGTCAACATCTCATGTTAGGTCTCCAATAAACTTGTTTCTCAAATAAGCATCCACATGTTATCTCTAAGCATCATTGTTCTTACAACTTATGAGAACTACTATTTGACTAGGTCAAAAAGCATAACATGTGCTAGTTTATCTACATTAATAATACCTTATCTTATTAATATTATGACTAAGGATAGTTATGGTATTTCAAATTTGCATGAAATAAGAACCTCATGTCATGAACTCTTTATGATTTCCTTAGCATTGTTAAAGAAGACCATAGACTTTATTACATAATTTAAGATCATATCAAACAAAAGAATTAACAGAAGCACTAATGTATTGAAGAATGCCTTTCATTATTAACAAATGTTTAATATGTACACAAAATATCCTTATTACATGTGTGCTCTAAGGCATGCAACTAATAGGTTCATCATGCCAAAAATTTAATAGCATAATGTTTGTCCAGTGACACTAGCTCAAATAGTAACCTACATAAAACAACACTTTTATGCACTTAACAGCACAAAACTAGCCCCTATAATCCTTTTAATTATCCATACTCACATCCATATATCATAATTACAATCATGAATAATAAGCAACATTCATTTTGTTAACATATACATACATATGTATAAATTCTTAGAGCATCTTTATAAGGGTTACAAACTCTTTTACATAAGTTTAAGCCTATATCCCTTTTTTTTACATATATATAAGTGCCTAACTTAAGGATACATCATATATA
>CANXYI010186314.1:0-11934 GCA_948208565.1 Hura crepitans
GGGCATTGGCCAGGAGGTATGCAATGTTAAATGGCACGAAAATGAGGTATGACATAACATGTATATATGTGTGATATGGCATGAATTTTGTAATGTTTATATGGCATGACCTAGGTAAAAATGCATGAGTAATAAAGCATGAAAGCTATGGAATTAGGATATCTTTTATGTTTAAGAAATGGCATGGAAAATAGCATTAAAATTATCCTAAAATAATGAGTAAAAAATGGCTTTAAAATGAGCTAATTGCAGCATGAAAATGAGACTTCAAATTCAAGCCATTTGTGATGTTTAAGTAGAATGAGATAAAAGCTTCTTGTTTGGCTATTTAAGTTGTGGAATTGTACTTAGCTTTAGGCCTATGAAAGTGTGAACAAATGAGTGTAAATGGCACTAAAAAAATGATGTAAAAAAGACTTAAAATAAACTTAAAATGGCCACAACAAAACTATAAAATGACTTATAATTGTATCGTAAAAATAAAATTTAGGATTATGTTTGAAATGATCATTTAACATAGATATAAATATACTAAATCGATGGACTAGCTTGGATTTAACATGACTTTAATTTTGCCTAAGACAATGACTTAAAATAATTTTAAAAAATTGACTTGGAACTATTCAATAGTGCTAAAAAGGACCTATGATTGTCCAAGTCAAAAATCAACTATCTAGAAAAATTAATAACTATTTATTTTCCCCTTTTAAATATTATAAATAGATGATTAGTAAAGAAATAAACATAAAATGAAGTCAAATGGCCCATTAGTTAGATACCCACTGGATGGGTTGACTGGTCAACTTAGGGGTTAGCAACTATTAGACTGTCTATTTATTAGACTAGGCTAGTGTAGCAACCAAGGTTCGTTATTAGGCCACTACACTAGTCTATAGGGTAGACCATTATATTGCTTGCATTATTGTCTGCATATTAGAATAGGCTAGTGTAGCGGTAAAGGTCCCTAGAGAGGCCACTACACTAGTCTATGGCATAGACCAGGATGGATAATTTGACATGATGATAATGATAAATTAATTTGTGAGGTCTATATACTAATCCTTATATTTAGTTGCTCATTTCTAGGAGGTTCCTATAAACTGATCCTTATGGCTATATTAGGCTAGTGCAGCGATCGAGGTCTAAAATATAGGCCACTGCATACTTTTTCAGTTCTCTTTGGTCCAGTGTCTATAAGTGTCATCTACCTAGTCGGGCCTATGGAGTTAAACTAAAGTAATGTACAATACAAATTTAAATGATTAATAACAAGTTAAGCTAAAGACTTAAATATAGAAAACACAATGGCATTTTAGGTAATTAATGGATAAAATGGCATATCGCCTGAACAGCTTAAGTTACTTGACATATCATCTATACATTACTTGTTAACTAGTATAATATCATTGCATTCTTGCTTGTGTTTTTAACATGATTTGAATGATTTAATTCACCACTAAGTTTTATACTCAGCGTACTAGTGTTGTGGTGCATAGGTAGTAAGGATAAGTAAGGCAGCCTCGAAAATAGTGTAAAGTAGTAGTACCATCATTTAAGGGTAAATAGAGTTTCTTTTATTTGGGTAGTGGCATTTATATAAATATTATAGGTACAGGTTAGCATGCTTAGAAGATACATTGTTTATATATGTTTGTAATTATAAAACTAGAATTGTTGTACTTATTCAGGTGGCGTGTTGAATGTCTTTATATATGAATCTTGATGAATGTGAACTTGAGGCCTTGTGTGTTGCTATGTGTGACTGATATGTGTTTGATGTTTGATTTGGGCGAGAAGAATTGTCCTAAAGGAGGGTGATAGATAATATTATCTTTAAAAGTGTTTTCAGTGGTGGAAAAAGTTTCCAAAATGTCCCCGGTAGCCATTTTGATGCCCAAATTTTTTCCAAACTTAAGTAAGGTCTATTAATGGAATTCTAGTATGAAAATGAGATGATAAAACATGATGTGGGGTTAGATATCAAATTTAGGATTGGTCTGATTAAACATTTGGATTTCTATAATTGTTAAACAAATCAAGGAAATCAATGACACCTCTCACTAGATTCTTGAAGAAACCCAATAAGAGTGCACTTCTCGCTAGGTCCCCCATTTTGAAATTGTCTTCTTGGTTCATTCTTTTAACTTTAATCAAATTCATATTATTTGATTCAGGTTAACTCTAAAATTGGTTTTTCTTTTTGTAGGCTCAACTTAAGGTCATACAAGTCTATTTATACCACAAATAGCCATTCATAGACTTCTTAGATTTTTACTTAAATTCAGTAGCATAATGGTTGTCTGGGTGACTATCAAAGTTTTAAACCTATAAAAACACTTCAATAAACTCATTTCCACATCTCTTAGACCCTTCTAGTCCCCTAGATATCAACCTAACATTATCAGTCTATCAGTTCATCAACACAGGCCTTAGCCCATAATTAAGCAACCAAAAATTAAAGCCTCAGGCTCACATATTATAACATTAAATGAATAAAACCATATATTCATAGAAGCTGATAACTGATTAATTACATATCACAGTCTACACTTATATACATATATACATTACATGTATTTTATCTGCATGAAACCCATTTTTCCACTTAAATATGTTGAGTGTAAAAGCTATGCAATATAAATATATAAACCTTCTGGCAACTATCCTTTAAACTCTAGTTGCATGCTTTATAAGCCTATATCTCTATTCTAGTTACCTGCACACTAAAATAGGTACTCTAGTATATAATATACTTAGTGGTGAACTCAAACATTTAAATCATGTCATATGGTTTATTCATACATATACAAAGTTAATATTGTCTACTCCAGGTTATTAAGTTAATAATTAAATTTTCTATGTCAAGTGACCAAAATACCTTTGCACTTATACCTAACAAGTTACCATTTATTTAATTATTTAACAATCAAGTAAATTATGGATTTAGGCCATTTCCAATAATAACGTTCAAATAATTCAATTATCAGGTCAATAAATGTAATACATGCAAAATTACCAAAATAACCATTTTATCATATACACTGGTTATTTAATCAATTAATTATACCAAAATCTAGGAAATTCAATAATATTTGCCATTATCAGTATTGTATGTTATTTATTTTCTTAAACTAATATGCCTGACTAAATAGATGGCACTTCAATACATTAGACCTAAAGGGAACTAAAATAGTGTAGTGATCCATATTTTGGACCCCGACCGCTGTACTAGCCTAATCAAGTCATAGCACTGAAGGTGCAGAAAACATGATGCAGTCTATCTAATAGACTAGTATGATAGTCGTCTAGGACCTTGGCCACAGTATCGGCCCTATTTGAAGATCAATAATGTCTCAATCTGGTCTACCTAGCAGACTAGTCTATCTAACAGACTAATGTAGTGACCCTTTAAGACCTATGTGACTACACTGGCATAAGTAGGTAAATGGTATCAAATGCACAAAATAATATGATTTTCTATCTAATAAACTAGTATAGTGGCCCTAAAATGGACCTAAACCGCTATACCAGCCTTGCCTGAAAATTAAACTGTGTAGCAGCTGCTAAATCCCTAAGTTAACCAGTTAACCCATCAAGTGGGTGTCTAACTAATAGGCCATAGCCTTATTTTATCTTTATTTCTTTATTGATTAACTTCTTTTAATATTCTTAAATGAAAAACAGACAAATATAAATTTTATCTCACAGTCAAATTTTAGCCTAGTCTAGTATAGCCATAATTAGATAGTACCAAGTAAATTTCCAATTCTACTTTTAGGTCCTGTATTGACCAATATTTAAATTATATTATTCTTAGTTTTATCACGTATTAAATTTCCATTCAATAGCCATTTACTATCAAGATATATAATTAATTCAAGTAATGGTCCATTTTAGATAGTTATAGGTCATTTCTTTAACTTGTGATAATCATTTTAAAGGCTAATTCACATCCTTTTTCAGTGCAATTTTCACCAATAATTTCACATTGTTTATAGGCCTAAAGCCAACATAAATTAGCCCACTAAAAAGGCCAAACCATAGGCATACATGTCATTCCCTATCATTGTCTCACACTAGCCACTTTAGGCAAAAGTTTTAAGTTACATTTCATGCCATTTCTCAGTTTACTTTAGTGACATGCTAATGTCTCAATTTAGGCAAAATTTTCAAGCCCATTTCTTAAATTGATATTAGATCTTTAAAAGCATATCACTTAGTTTCATTTCATGCCATTTTAATCATGTACATTAGATAATTTCATGCCAAACAAATTTGGCCAAAACATGGTCATACTATTATACCTTATCATACATATACATTACACATATTTTATCAACAGTTTCATGCCATTCTCATTAGTTTAGCAATCAGGTATAACTATGTTATGACCTTGATCATGGATTTACTTAATGTTAATTATGAATTCAACCTTCCATTCTTAGCCTAAGTGTATTCTTACACACACATTTACACTTTCATGCCAATTAAAGTAGCTTACACAAAATACATGTCTCGGCCTTTATGGGATTCTATACATTCATATGTGAATCAATCTTTATACTTACCATACAATTATCTCACACATCATAAGCCCAATATACATGTTAATTACACATCAATCATAAGATCATACACCTTAATCTTGATGCCTTAGACATATATTAGCACCAAATCATCTTAAATCATTTACACACATACACCTATAAACCTTAAACCATTAGCCTTTCACCTTTTTCTAACCTCTCACACATAACACACTTATTCATGCTAATATACCACATTAGTCATCCTTAAGCATAACTACTAGTCCAAAATCACCTTAAGCTACCATGTATACCCAAGGTTACACTCTAAACCTCTCAGCTAGCAATTAAAACCACTCCCCTACAAAGCAAATTTTCATTTCAACCATTAATTTGGCATTCTATTGAAGGCCGTATTTAGACTTCAATCACTAATTACATAGGCTCTAAATTATCAAATCTTAAGATACAATTCTAGCTCTAAAAGTCTAATGGCATGAGGCAAATACTAAAGTCCACATATCCCACTCACAAGGAGTAAGAGTTGCCACTAATTTCTAGCCTTCAAGTCCTCAAAATCCAACCTCTTTCATAAAAGATTTCACCCTTCTCTTCAAGCCATTTCTTTTCTTAAATCCATTAAAAAGCCATTCACACATATTGCCTTAAGTCTTAGGCTTCATAAACATTCAAGTATACCCATAAATTCCTAAAGAAACTCAAGGAAAACCTATGAAAACTCACATTGAGTGTTTTACTGCCCTTATTAGAACTCTATTGACCTTTGGACCTTTGATGATTTTTAATTAAATCATGAGAGCTCTTTTTTCCTTAATTCTTCTTCTAGAATTACCCTAACACATAAAAATGGTTTTTGGTGAATTGAGTTTTCTGTAATAGGTTAAAAAAGATGATGAAAATGGGGAATTACTCTTTAGGTGGCATCAATTCGAATAAGAGGAAGAAAAGAAAATTTTCTTCCTTTGTAAGTGGACTTTGCCACTTGTCACCCTTAGTTGACATATGGAATGGCCTTCAGGCTTGTTGGCAAGCCTAAGTGGGTCTTACAACCTTTTGAAGCATCCCAAAATGGCTCGATTTTGCCAAAAACTTCACGAAAATTTTAAAAAGCATAAGGACCTTAAAAAATTATGCAATTTATTTTAAAATTCCTCACTTAATCCCCTCTATATGCTCATAAATTTTGTGGCCAAATTCTATTGATTTTATAAGCTACCTCGATTTGTGTGCTGTAAACAACCTCAAAATTCAAAAATTCTTTTAACAATGGACTTAAGGGAATTTTATAGCTGTAGTGTATGATATTTTCAGGTTCATTTCGGCATATCCTAGGTTATTCCCTACCTAACTCAGTTTAACCCCCCCAGATCATTATCTTATAGCTTGAAATCAATTATTGGTTCTGCTAAGTTTTTAGATTTTGCCCTTTTCACTAGTTTAAAGCCCCTTGAAGTTTCATGACCAATGTCGCTACCTTGGTTCTCTTGCAAGTGACTCGGTACCCTAAGCACACTTTACGGACCTTATGGCACTGTTCAAAAAGCCTCGACACATGAGTATTACAATTCTTCCCCTCTTAAGAAAATTTCTTCCTCGAAATTACCTGAAGTAAATAGTTATGGATATTGGGCTTTCATCTACTCTTCTAGTTCCTAAGTAGCCTCTTTAGTATTATGATGTCTCCATAGCACCTTGACTAGTGGTATAGATTTATTTCTTAACTACTTTGCTTCACGAGCTAAAATCTAGATCGGTTCCTTTTCATAGTTTAAATCAGACTATACTTCGATGTCTGTCAACTGCATCTTTCAGTCATTCTTTGACCACTTTCACTTTTTCCTCTGTAACTCTAATTAAATGAATACCATAAATTTTACTCTGCCTAATTTCGCTCCAACATAAAGAAGTTCTACATCATCTACCATACAAAGCTTTAGAAGGTGCCATTCCCAAGCTAGACTGATAACTGTTATTATAAGCAAACTCTACCAAAGATAGGTATTGATCCTAGCTACCTTTAAACTCAATTGCACAGCTATATAGCATATCATTGAGTACCTATATCACCATTTCTGACTGTCCATTAGTCTAAGGATGAAAAACTATACTATAAGCTAGTCTGGTGCTTAATGCTTCCTACAACTTCTTCTAAAATCTAGAAGTAAAATGAGGATGTTCGTCAGAAATAATAGTCATTGGAATACTTTGAAGTCTGACTATTTCATCCATATATAACTTAGCTAGCTTTTCTAGAGAATAATCCATCTTGACTGGGATGAAAGTGAGCTGTCTATGTTAATCTAAAAAGTAATCACCCATACAACATCACCTTTACCTTTGGTCATAAGTAAACCCATCACAAAATCCATGGTCACCTTTTCTTATTTCCATTCTGGTACTACTATAGGATGCAACAATCTAGAAGGAACCTAGTGTTTATCTTTCACCTGTTGACATGTCAGACACCTTGCAACATATTTCATTACATCAATTTTCATGCCTAGTCACCAATAATGAGACTTCATGTCTAAATACATCTTTGTGCTCCCAAGATGCATAGAATAAGGAGCTTTATGTGCTTCCTTCAGTATCTATAACCTTAAGTCATCTGCACTAAATACATACAACCTATTCTAGAATATAGACATCGACTTTCTATAAATTCAAACCCTATGGCCTTCCACTCTTTAACTTTACTAACCATCTGAACCAACTGTCTATCCTTCATCCAAGTCTCTTTAACTACTAGTGAAAATTAGGTTTCACTTGTAACTCAGCCAAAATAGCATTCTCTATAGTATACTTCAGTTTGGCATTCATAGCTTTTAAAGTTATGATGAATTTTCTACTCAAGGTATCTGCCACCATATTTGCTTTCCCTAGGTAATTATCAAGCAAATAATCATAGTCCTTTATTAATTCCAACCACCTTCTCTATCTCAAATTTAACCCCTTCTGAGTGAGGAGGTACTTCAAACTTTTATGATCTATATATATGTAGCATTTCTCTCTATACAGATAGTGCCTCCATATTTTTAAAGAAAAAACAATAGAAGCTAGCTCTAAGTCATGAGTAGGATGGTTTTTCCCATGCGGCTTTAATTGTCTTGAAGCATAAGCTACTAATTTTCCATCATGTATCAACATACAACCCAAATTATTCAGTGAAGTATCACTATACACTATGAAATCCTTACCATGTTCAGGTTAAATCAGGATAAG
The DNA here is from genome assembly GCA_948208565.1 of Hura crepitans. Lineage (NCBI taxonomy): Eukaryota > Viridiplantae > Streptophyta > Magnoliopsida > Malpighiales > Euphorbiaceae > Hura > Hura crepitans. The sequence continues at coordinate 7,770 of CANXYI010186314.1, forward strand.
AGCTTTTTGTCAAACTCTTCTTTAATTTCTCAAAGCTTCATTAACATTTATCATCCCATTCAAATCTTATATTCTTTCTTATCAATCTGGTTAAAAGAGTAGTAATGATCGAAAACCCTTTCATAAATCTCTTGTAATACCCAGTTAATCCCAGAAAACTTTTTATTTCTATCATATTCCTAGATGGTTCCCATTCTAACAATGCCTTTACTTTACTAGGGTCAACTCCGATCCCCTCTGTTGAAATTATAAACCCTAAAAAAGCAACTTCACTTAGGTAAAACTCATATTTTCTGAGCTTGGTATATAACTATTTCTCACTCAGAGTCTGTAACACAACTTTGAGATGTTATTCATATTCTTCCTTGTTTTTAGAATACACCAGAATATCATCTATGAACACCACAATAAACTAGTCCAAGTAAGGTTGAAAAACCCTATTTATCAGATCCATAAAAGCTGCTAGTGCATTAATAAGCCCAAATGGCATCACTAAGAATTAATAATGCATGTATCGGGTTCTAAAAGTGGTTTTAGGTATGTCAGCCTCTCTGATTCTCAATTGATGATACCCGGATCTCATATCAATTTTTGAAAATACCCCTGTACCTCTCAACTAATCAAAAAGATCATCAATTATGGGCTATGGGTGTTTATTTTTCACAATCATCCTATTTAGCTACCTATAATCAATACACAGTGGGAGCGACCCATCTTTCTTCTTTATAAATGACACAGGTGTTCCCCAAGGAGATATATTAGGTCTGATAAAACCCTTGTCTAATAGGTTATGTAGCTGTACCTTCAGTTCTTCTAATTCAGTAAGTGCTATTCGATAAAGAGCAATGGATATTAGAGCTGTACTAGGATATACCTCAATTTCAATGTTAAGCTCTCTTTGAGGTGGTAAACTTGGCAACTCATTAAGAAATTTAGAAATAATAGGGATATGTTCAAGATTTGAGTAGGAAATATTCATGTCAATGGAATAAGCTAGGTAAGCTTCACACCCTTTTTGAAGAAGTTTTCACATTGTAATAATAGAGATAAGATTATTCAGAAGACTTTTCTCACCATCCACTGTCATTAATTGGCCCTTTGTAGTCTAAAGGGTTAATTTCTTATATTTACAGTCAATGATGGCTTGATGCTAAGTCAGCCAATCCATTCCTAGTATCACATCAAACTAATGGAATGTAAGATCAATTAGATTAGTAGAAAATTAATATCCTTAAATTATTAAAGGACACTATCTATATACCATATTCATAGTTACACTCTGTCTTATAGGATTGTTTACTCTTATATCTATATCAACATGTTCAGGCTTTAACCCTCTATTCTATGCTTGTGTATAACACACATATGAAAGAGTAGAACTAGAGTTTATTAATGCCAAAACTAGAAGATCAAATAAATAAATAAGTACCAATTATGACATTTGGTGGTGTAGCCTTTTCTCTGGCTCTCACAGCATACTATCTAGCTAGAGCATGAGCCTTAGACCCTGTACGCTGACTAGCATTAGGTTGCTCTCTTTTGTTCTGCCTTTGACCTCTATTCTAAGGTGCAATATTAGATGCCTATGTCTAAGCACCGTCTGACTGTCTATGAGTACACTGTCTTCTATAATGATCTTTAGCACCATAGTGCAAACACTTTCCTCTTTTGGCCCGTCTACACTACCCCTAGTGTCTCTTCTGATAGGTATTACAAGTCTGAGGTCCATTTCTATCATTTGATATGCTAAAAGCACTATTAGCTCGAGGGGGTAATTGAGGTCTACCTATAGAAGCTTGTCTAAATCTTTAGGACTGTACCTATCTTTACCCCTGATACCTTAATTGATACTAGGGCCTAGGTTGAGACTGAGACTATGACTATCCTTCTCTTTTTTTCTTGTTATCCCCTTACACTACACTAGACTATCCTATAGTGAACTGTCTCTTTCTTTGGAAGAAATCTCTCTTCTCTTGCATCATTTATTCTATGTCATATGTAGCTACCACTAGCACTGCAAAATCTTTCCCTTTGGGGTTTGTTGTCTACATTCTCATCTCTAGATTTAGCCTCATCAAAAATTTCTTACATTTCAATTCTTTTGTATATTTTAGCTGCTCCAGAATTTTAGATGTTCTATCAAACAAGTACTCAACTCTAGTAGCATCATCTTCCTTCCTCCCCAAGGAATTAATAACTCCCATTTTCTTCAACCATTCTTAAGGTGTTTTCTTTGGTGGAGCTAGTGGTGGATGTAGTACTAGAGCTGGAGGAGGTGGAGCAGCATCAGTAGTATGTCTGAGTAAGTTCACTATCTATTGTAATAGAGCAGGAGATGCTTCTATCCACTATTGGCTAGGGACTTATGGCTGTGACTGCTGTGTAGTATCACTAGGTTCAAGTACTGATGCATTGTCTACCCCCTATATAGCTGTAGGTGCAAAACTTGCCACTTCCTCGGCCCTTCTAAGTAGTTGATCAGCCATGTCTTTATTATAAAAGGACTAACCTATTAGACTCATATAGTGTGATAGTTTAGAGGAATATAACCCTAAATAGTTGCACTCATGTATACTACCTAGGAACATTAAACTTATGCTCTGATACTACCCAATGTGACACCTCTTACTGGATTCCCGAAGAAACCCAATAAGAGTGCACTTTCGCTAGGTCCCTTATCCTGAAATTGTTTTCCAAGTTTATTCATTTATCTTTTACCAAAATCCTATTATTTGATTCAACTTAACTCTAAAATTGGTTTTTGCCTTTTTATAGGCTTAAATTAAGGTCATACAAGTCTACTTATACCATAAATAGCCATTCGTAGACTTTTTAGATATTTGCTTAAATTTGGCAGCATAACAGTTGTCCAGGTGACTATCCAAAATTTTAAACTTGTAAAAACACTTCTATAAACTCATTTCCACATCTACTAGACCCTTCTGGTCCCCTAGATATCAACCTAACATCATTAGTCTATCAGTTCATCAACACAGGGCTCAGGCCATAATCAAGCAATCATAAATTAGAGCCTCAGGCTCATATACCATAACATCAAATGAATAAAACTATACATTCATAGAAGCCAATAACTAACTAATTACATATCATAGTCTACACTTATATACATATATACATTACATGTCTTTTATCTACATGAAACCCATTTTTCCACCTATATACATTGAGTGCAAAAGCTATACAATATAAATATATAAACCTTTTGGCAACTATCCTCTGAACTCTAGCTGCATGCTTTATGAGGTTGTATCTCTATTCTGGTTACCTGCAGACCAAAATAAGTACACTGAGTATATAATATACTTAGTGGTGAACTCAAGTATTTAAATCATGTCATATGAGTTAATATTGTTTACTCTAAGTTATTAAGTTAATAATTAAATTTTTTATGTCAAGTGACCAAAATACCTTTGCACTTGTACATAACAAGTTACCATTTATTTAATTATTTAACAATCAATTAAATTATGGATTTAGGCCATTTCCAATAATAACCTTCAAATAATTCAATTATCAAGTCAATAAATGTTATACATACAAAATTACCAAAATACCATTTTTATCATGTACACTAGTTATTTAATCAGTTAATTATACCAAAATCTGGGAAATTCAGTAATATTTTACAATTATTAGTGTTGTATGTTATTTATTTTCTTAAATTAATAGGCCTGACTAGATAGATGGAACTTTAATACACTTGACCTAGAGGGAACTAAAATAGTGCAGTGATCAACATTTTAGACCTCGACCACTGCACCGGCCTAATCAAGTCATAGCATCAAAGGTGCAGATAACATGATGTGGCCTATCTAACAGACTAGTATGGTGGTCCTCCAAGACCTTGGCCACTGTATTGGCCTTATTCAAAGATAAGTGATGTCACAATCTAGTCTACCTAGAAGACTAGTCTATCTAACATACTAGTGTAGTGGCCCTCCAAGACCTATGCCGCTGCATCAGGATAATTAGGTAAATGGCATTAAGTGTGTAAAAGCATATGATTTTCTATCTAATAGACTAGTACAGTGGTCCCAAAATGGATATAGACCACTGTATCGACCTTGCCAGAAAATTAAATAGTGTAGCAGCTGCTAAATCCCTTAGTTGATCGGTCAACCCATCCAATAGGTATCTAACTAAT
>CANXYI010186324.1:0-12844 GCA_948208565.1 Hura crepitans
GTACACAGGCAAGTTGAGGCCAAATTTCTAGAAGAAGTATATTATCCAACATGGTTAGCTAATGTGGTTCCAGTCACCGGGAAACATGGAAAGTTAAGGATTTGAATAGAAAGGAAAGATTTGAATAAAGCCTACCTAAAAGATGACTTCTCATTGCCTCATATAGATGTGTTGATTAATAGTGTAGCGATGGTAAAATGTACAATTTCATGGATGGGTATGCTGGTTATAATTAGATTTTGAATAGCATAGCTGACAAGATAAAAACTACCTTCAACATAAAATGGTGGACCTTCTGTTACAAGGTTATGCCTTTTGAGTTAAAAAATGCTGGGGCTACATACCAGAAGATAGCCATGAAGTTTCTCGATGACCTATTTTATAGGAAAGTGGAGGTGTACATTGATGACATGATAATCAATCCTCTATGAGAGAAATACATTTTAAGGCCTTGGAAAAATTCTTCAAAAAGATAAACAAGTACAATCTCCATTAAAGTGTGTATTTAGAGTGACTTTAAAAAAGCTCCTAGGACATATTGTGAGTCAAAGAGGAATTGAGGTGGACCTTGAAAAAGTCAAAGCAATCAGAGAAATGCCAGTCCCAAAGAAAGAAAAAAATAAGGGGATTTCTGGGTAAAATACAATACATTAACAGGTTTATAGCTAAGCTCACCACCATATGTGAGCCTATCTTCAAACTTCTCAAAAAAGAACCAGCCAATTAAGTGGAATGATGACTATCAAAAAGCTTTTGACACAATTAAGGAATATCTATTAAATCCACTAGTTTTACAACTGCCAAGGTGCGAAAAATCATTGATCCTCTATCTATCTATTGAAAAAAGTTCAACGGGGGTTATAATAGCACAGGAAGATAAGATGGGCATTGATTTGCAATTTACTCCTTAAGCAAGAAATTTCTCCATTAAGAGGTTAAATACATAGAGGTGGAAAAGATTTACTGAGTAGTAGTGTGGGCCTCGAAGAAATTGAGACATTACTTTCAGTCGTATATTGTACAGGCTATATCCAAACACAACCCATTATGGTATCTCTAGATGGCACCATTTTTAGTGGGTAGAATGAGTAAATGGCTCCTCTTGCTTTAAGAATTTGATATTCAGTACATAATAAGAAAAACCATAAAAAGGCAAGTATTCAAAGAATTTTTGGCCTATCATCCGTTAGAAGTTAAGCAGTTGGAGTTCGAATTCCTAAATGAAAACTTAAACCTAATTGTGATCCAAGGATGGCAGATGTACTTTGATAGAGTAGTAAACAACAAAGGGGTAGGAGTAAGAGTGATTTTAGTGACCCCTGAAGGAGAAAAGCTATCATTAGCTAAGAAGCTAAAATATAAAGTCACAAATAACATGGCCGAATATGAAGCCTGCATATACGGTCTTGAAGCATTTTTGTCTCTTGGTGCAAAAACAGTTGAGGTGTTTAGGGATTTGTCATTAGTAGTGAATCAAGCTAATAAAGAGTGGACCATCCGTAAGGAAAGATTGATGCCTTATGCAGAACACCTAAAGTCAGTTAGAGGATGGTTTGAAATATGCACTTTCTATCATTTGTTGAGAGATGAGAATCATCTAACAGATGCATTGGCTATCTTAGTTTCCATGTGGGATAATCCAAAAGGGATAATCATGAAATCAATTATCATTTCTAGTTTGAAAGACCTTGTTATGAGATAGAGCAGATAATGGAAATAGAGCAAGAAAAAGACAAGCTATGGTTTTATGACATCCAAAATTACCCGAAGAAGCCATAGACAAGGATAAAAAGGTATTGAGGAATTTGTCAACTCAGTTTAATAACATAAATAGGGTTCTATACAAAAGGTAAGTGAATAGTGTTCAACTTTATTGCTTAGAAGAATGGGAGGTAGAAAAAGTCAACAAGGAGATACACGTAAGGTCATATGGTACACATATGAATGGTTTAGAGTTAGCCAAAAAGATCATACACCAAGGATTATTTTGGCTTACTATAGATGATGATTGCTCAAAACACATGCAAGGTTACCATAAGTGCCAGCAGTATGGAGATCTGAAACATGTGCTAGAGTCTGAACTTTATAGCTTATCATTTCCTTAGTCATTTGTTGTATGGGGATAGACATAGTAGGAGAGATACATCCGACAGCTTTGAACGGGCATCATTTTATTGTGGTGGCAATCGATTATGTTTTGAAATAGGTCAAACTAGAATCTTTCAAGAAGTTAGGGTGAAGAGAGATGGCTAGATTCATAAAGACAAGTTTAATCTGTAGATATGGGGTTTCGCAACATATAGTTTTTAGATAATAGTGTACAGTTTCAAGCAAAAACAAAGGTTTTCTTATAGAAATACAAGATTTAGCATCATAAATCCTCTCCCTATAGGCCACAAGCTAATAAAAAAGTCAAGGCAGCAAATTAGAACCTCAAAAGCATTTTGGCTAAAGACAGTTGTGACTTACAAAGATTGGGCAGATAAGATTCCTTTTGCTCTTTAGGGATACAAAACTATGACTCGAACTTCAACAGGTGCTACTCCATTCTCCTTAGTGTACGGGATAGATACGGTGCTTCCAGTAGAGATTGAGCTTTAGTCATCAAGAGTGGTAATAGAGTTAGAGATTCTCGAGACCCCTTTGGTTGAACAAAGATTCTAATAGTTGAATTTCCTAGATGAGAAGTGGTTAAGAGCTAATTATCACAATTATGTTTACTAGAAAAGGATGGCATATGCCTGCAGTAAAAAGGTGAAGGATCATAAACTGAAAGGAGAAGAGCTAGTCCTTAAATAGATGAAACCAGGACTACTCAACCCAAGAGGGAAGTTCAAACCAAATTGGGAATGGCCATTCATCTAAAAGCAAATGTTACCAAAGGGCACTGCGATCCTTATAGATTGTGATAAAAATGAACTAAGGGATCCTATGGCTAAAGACAAATAAAAGAGAAAAAGAAGAGAAATAATAGCCCTATGGGTTAAAGACTGATAAATGATGGCCTTGCTAAAAGTGGGCACCCCGATAGGGTGAAGATTGAAAAAAGGCATCCTATGCAAAAATTAAGGGTCGAGAGAAAATAGTCAATCAAGAAAACCCACACGAGCTAATTGATGATAGGAGTTTAAGATATGATTGAGAACTCCCTTGATTAAATGAAGAAATGTGTTGTTGCATTAATGTGTGGTTGTGATTATCATAAAATGCAATATGATGTTGTTAGATAGGACCACTTTAAAAAGCATGATTGAGCATTTTATAAACTAAAGGTGTATAATGTTAAATGCAAAAAAAAGGTACAAAATAAAAAACTAGAAAAGTTTCTTTTTTATTCTTTCTTTTTAAGTCCTTTGTCTCTTACTACTGCTCTCGCCAATTATCCTCAGCTAGCAAACCCGATTATCTCAAGAAGGGCCTTTTAGCTATTCTTTATATGCATCTGAAGTTTAAAAGTTGCAAACAACTCTGGGTGCAATGTTTGTCTAAGGGTAACCACTTCTATAGCTCATGATAACTAGAAGTGAAGGTGATAGATATGTCTCCTCCTCTAAAAGATAGTAAAGAGGTTACAATCCTTTAAGTCTCACCAAACTGCCTCACGTAATGGTTGGGGATGCAAAAAGTAACCTTGTGAAGGTTGGGTAAAGGAACACAGCCTGATGGATTGTTGCATTGCATGTACAGTAAGCAAATCCAAGGGTTTTTGAAACTTATGTCATCATTTGTTAGAGCACTTAGCCACGAAACCCATCGCTCAAAATCTGTGAAATGTCGCATAATGGCTCGAGATGGCAAATACTTCAAGCTATAAGATCTTAGGACATAAGGTGGAGGATCATCCAATAGGTGAAGCTTCTCTTGTAGCCAGACTTAAAAAAAACATTGTTAAGAATAAAAACCCGCAGGGGTTTCCTAAGCAAATGTCAAGTGAAGGATAGGGTGAAAACCCACCGAGGCATTCTATCCTTAAAAAGTCTGGTAGGAATGAAAACCCATAGGGGCTTCTTAGGTAGAAGCCAGACTAAAGAATAGGGTGAAAACCTCTTCCCGGGGTTGTCTATTCTTAAAAAAAACCTTAAGCAGAAGTGGGCTCCCACAAAAAAAATCCAGCTTCTCGGGATTACATAGCATCCAACCTAAGAATTGTTTCAGCTAAGATCAGAGGATAAGGATTCAGCCTTTTCTTCAAGTCATTAATCATGTTGAATACATGATAGTCTCCAGCTAAAATTGTCAGATATTTAGAGAAGAATAAGAATAAATATACGCCTGCTCAGAGGGATGGAATGTCTATGTAATTGTCAGCATAGTCTAGCAATGCATTCAAAGAGATTGGCCCTCTTTGCGGGACCTATTTGGTAGCCAAGGATGGTAGTATACCCAATACATCAACAACCTTATATGACTAGTGAGGAATATAGGTCGGATAACAAGGTATTGTGTTATAAGAATAAAATATGCCTAAAATTGCAGCAAATTCCTCAGATAGGGGGCACAACTCTTGATGAGAAAACCAAAAGACATGGAATTATAGGTCCCAAAATTGGGTCACTGCCTAGAGAAAAGTCTGATCAAGACACACTATTTGAAGGAAATTTAGCCCGCTAAAAGGAACTAAGGTAGGAACTGCCCATGTAGAAGGGAGATTAAGAATTTTATGAAGCTTCTTGAGGAATTCATCACTCATTGTTGCAAAAATGAAGAAAAAACTTGAGGATCCATGCATTAGGGTATTTATAGCTTTTAAAAGTGAAAAAAAAAGGAGCACTATAGGCAAAAATATGCATTTTTAGCTAGAAAACGGGCATTTTCTTGTTGAAATTGGCCATTTTGAGTTAGAAAGTAGGCATTTTGGGTTCTGCTCAAAATATCCATTAAAATAGCAATTTTCAATCGAGAAAATGACCGTTTTCTCCACTAAAAATGGAAATTTTCACGGCCGAAATCCCATTTCGATGGGGGCAAAAATGCTTATTTTCCAAACACTATAAAAGCTATATTTTTGTACATTTTGATAACTTTTTCACATAAGCACTATATAAACATACACATGTAACCATGCCACCACACCAACAAAGCCATCCATATTACCAATTCATGCCAAAACATATGGCCATTTCGGATTGGCTTATTGATGAGGAGATGGAGCAATGCATACACTTGACCATCATCACTTAGATCTGGACATTTGAGACTGAGTGGACCAGCTGCTCACCCAGAGACGTCGAAGATGACCAATAAAACCAAAAAGGTTGGTATTGGTGGGAAGTATGCGGTGAAGAGGAAGGCTATTAGTATCTAGAGATGCAAAGACTGTGGCAAAGTGAAAGTAGGGGGGTGCTTACACCTTGAACACTTCAAATGCCATGATAGTCAGGAGCACTGTCCACAGGCTAAGAGAGTAGACTTGACTCTTAAGAGACTTGAGGTGATGGAGGTGGAACTCCGAATGCTGAGAGATCAGAGATAGCCTCTAGCCCCTTAGCCTTTATTTTATTATACTTATCTATTCATGTTAGTTTAAGACACAAAATTTTATACTTAAAAGTGCTCATTTATAAAATTAATGCATTTTGCTCATTACCTTTTGGTAAGACAAGGACAAAATAATAAAACAATAAAATACCTACTAAATAATGATAATGAATATTGATAAAAAAAAGAGAGAAAAAAGGAAGAGACACACAAAACAAAATAAGAAGATAGATAAAATAAAATAATAAAAAGAGAGAGATAAAAGGATAATAAAGAAAAAATATATAAAATCATAATTTTCAAAATCATAACATGAATTAAAAAAAATGCACTCATACACACACAGCATGCATCCATGTTGTAATTGACCATTAATGAACTAACATGTTTTACTTCATCTTTTCCATATAGGGGGCAAACTAAATTTTCTAGATGACCTTACAATGTGTCATATCTAAGAAATTTTTAGGTTGAATGTCTCAGCACTGCCTGAACTAAGTCATCTTTGGGTGCAATATCTCAGCACTGCTCGAGTTTAGGTGTAACATCTCACGGCACTGTCTGAACTAACCTACCATCAGGTGCAACATCTTAGCACTGCCTAACTTTAGGTGCAACATCTTAGCACAACCTAAACCAACCTACCTTCAAGTGCAATGTCTCAGCACTTGCCAACTTTAGGTGCAATGTCTTAGCACTACATAAACCAACCTACCTTCAGGTGCAACATCTCAAAACTATTCAACTTTAAGTGTAACATCTTAGCGCTGCTTGAACCAACTCATATTCGGGTGTAAGTTTTACTATTACCTGAGGTCAGGTGCAACGTCTGAGCATTGCCTAAACTAAATCAACCCTGGGTGTAATGTCTCAGCACTAGCCATCACCATCGAAGTACATATCTCTTTCCTTTCTAAACTTTAGGTCACCTCACACACTCTATAGTCGCCTTTCCAAAGTTAGGGGCAACTGTAGATACTAGGTATTTAGGGCTCCTAGGTTTGGTTTGCCTAATGATAATGAAAAGGACAAAAATCCCAAAAATGGATATTTTATATCCAAATCGAAGATCTTAAAAACCTTTTCTTAAAAAAAGAAAAAAAATAAAAAATGGCTATTTTCCAAGAGAAAAATAGCCGTGTTGGAGAGAACAGCCCTTTCCTGTGAGGGGAATGGCTGTTTTGGCCCAAAACAGGCCATTCCCATGTGAGGAACCCCCATTTTGGGCCTAAATGGCCAAAATAGTTGTTTTGGCTATCAAAATGGCTATTTAGGCTGTTCTCACATATGGAATGTCTATTTGGGCCCAGAACGGGCAACACGGCTATTTTCACCCAAAACGGCTATTTGGCTCCATAAAATGGCCATTTTGGTTGTTATAAGTTGAAAACGGCGGTTTTCAACCTAAAATGCTCATTTTTAACCTTGAGAGTCGTGCATAAATAACAAGGTCATTTTTGAGCCAAGGTTGGTCATTTTAAGGAGAGAAAAAATTTTCTAAAGAGTGAAAATACACAAAAAAAGGCAAAAATACTCTTTCAATTCCTTTTTTTTTTTGGATTTTTCCAAAGATTCAAGCACCGTTTTCAATCCAATTTGAGATCTTTCGGAAGGCAAATAAACTAGTGTGTTGATTGACCCATTTTTCTTCTATTTTCCATTTTTTCTTTTTCCATTTTATCCATCTACTAGTTATATGTGATAAATTACTTGTGCCATATTTTTTTGCATTTGTGAGATTGTTTATTTTTATTTTATTTTTGTCTATTTTTTATTTTTGCTTCACATCCAAGAATATTATTTTTGTCATTTGGGCTGATTTTATTTTTCTTTTTGCATTATCGATGTACTAGTTAGATATGATAATTTATTTGGGAATATTTTATATTTTTGTGACTGTCCATTTTTATTTAATTTCTTTGTCTTTTTATTTTTGCTTCGAATTCAAAAATATTATTTTTGTCTTTTAGGCTGATTTTATTTTTCTTCTTGCATTATCCATCTACCAGTTAGATGTGATAATTTATTTGTGTAATATTTTATATTTCACTAACTGTTTATTTTTATTTAATTTCTGTCTATTTTCCTATTTTTGCTTCACATACTAAGATATAATTTCTGTTGTTGTAATATGAGTTATTTGATTATTTGGGACCTAATTGCTTTTATTATTGCCTATTTCTTTAGATTGTATTTTAGGCATCCCAAAATATAATTTTATTTTTATTTATTTGTTCGGTTAGATTGTATTTTAGGTTATTGCCTTGTATTTTATTTTTTATTTTCGAATCATTTCCTTGTATATTTTGTGAATGCTCTAATAATTAGGAAAATGAATTTTCATGCAATTAGAAAAGCAACCAAGATATTTTTATTTAATTAATTGATGTTTTATTAAGAAAATCAATTTGATTTTTCATAATAAAAGTCACAATAAAATTATTTTCTGAAAATTAATATGTGAGAACCAAAATTCTCAAATTAAATCTATCACTTGATTATATGCATGATACTTCCAATTTCTATCCCAAAATATTCCATAAATGCAGAATTAGGTAGAAAATGATTTTACATGTTAAAAAGAAATAATAATCAATGTCATATTTTTACCTAATAAATTGGTGTTTTGCTAATAAAATAAATTTTGATTTTGCTAATAAAATAAAATTTGATTCTTTCTTAATAAAGTTACAATAATAACATTTATTTTTTAGAATTGACATTTGAGAACTAAAGTTCTTTAGCCATTTTTCCAATTAAAAGTCCTCACAATAAAATTAATTTTTCCAAATTACCATACGAGAACCAAAGTTCTCAAACTAATCATCCGATTTAAAATAAAAGTCACTACAATAAAATCCATTTTCTAAAATTAGCATATGAGAACCAAAGTTCTCAAAATAATCAATTACCTGATTTTATTTACTTTCCTGTAAATATATTCTGTAACCTTTTCTATGTGAATGTGTGATTTACTTAATTGCAAAACATTGCTTGAGAAAAGGAATAGTGTCATAAATTCGAATTGAATTTCTATATTAATTTGAGGTATAAAAAAGAGTAGGATTCTGAACTGCTTTGGTTTTAGCCCTACAAGGTATTTCTCAACTCAGTCGGGTGGCAACTCCTACCTTATAGTGCCCAACTCGCACCTCCTAGGCTGATAAAAAAGGAGCGGCCCTAGATTCCTTTAAATCCCTTCTCATCTTTTGAGACTCAGGAAGTGAGGCTTAAGTTAAGTCTTAAGCTACTTTCAGTTTGATTAGTCTAAGGAAAACAAAAGGGACGCGAACAATGAACTAGTGGGAAGTGCTCTATTTATTAGATTTCATTGAAAAGCTAGCAAGGTTATGACAAAATGTATTATTACTCCTTATGTGCTCTTATGTAACCCATATGCCCAAAGGAAACCCCAAACAAAGCTCTGATATAACTAATTGTGATGCCTTATGCCTGATCTGTACACCAGACCCAAACGGAGGATGCACATATGCAAAATGATATCTAGTTCTGTTATCTAAAATCACTTATAATTTAAAACTTTTATATAAGAAAAAAATTCTTCACTTGGAAGTGTAATAAAACATTAAAAACCTTTTTGGCACGTAAATTGAGGTAAAGATTAGGGTTTTTAAGTAGAAAATTTGATAGCATAACGGTTGTATTGAGAAACTTTCCTAAAGTTTTACTTGCTAAAAAATGCATCTATATAATCAAAACATATATCACAAACTCACATAGGTCTTCCTGACCCTCCAACTCTAATTAATACATAATTAGCCTCAGGCTCTCACAAATAACATTCTCACTTGTAACTCATTAATCGTCACACAGTATGCGAGAAACATCAAGTAAAATCTATAGTTAAAATATTTAATACAAAACCCTACTGTAAAATACAGATTAAACCTAATCCCTCTGAGATCACAAGAGCACACTAACCATAACCATTACATTTACATCATTATTACTATTATAAAAGAAATACAAAAATACCCATACAAGGGTTATCTTTGTGTCTTCTAATTTCAGAAGCTTTGGCTTTAATTTGCTACCTTGTTACCTACACATCACAAATAAGCAATTCGTTAAGCTTTTGCTTAGTGGTGTAATCACTTTAACTTGTAAAAAGACAATTTATAGCATATGATATATATTTGTAAACCATTTCAAGTTTTAAGGAATCACAACATGCATTTTCCATGATTAATATGTAACACAAAATATTTATGATTTTAGAACAATATTCATGCATATATAGTGTCTTATATGCCAACATGCATATTACAAGTACAAACAATGCATTTGATGGCACATTTATCAAGGCATTGTATAACAACAAATAACCACCATATTATTGACAAAATGCATCACATACATAAGGTTATAATCACTAAGCATCAAATATGGCAAAATCACAATTATCATGTAATAGCCATTTTTAGGCCATAAGGCACAGTAAATACCATACCGAACTCATATATTACAAAGGATAATGACATACATGTTTTTCGATCATAAGTGCCAATATGCACCTCATAACTGTCCATATTAGTATTTTAAGATGTATACATATATAATCATCGTAAATAGTCATACAAGTGATAATAAACACATTTAAGCATCTTAAGACCAATTTTGAGTCATTTGATCACATTATGTCAATAGGTAACATATTAATGCCAATTAAGATGCAATCTCAATCTATGCCTTTTTAAGTGATTTTAATCATTTATCTGATGCCCATATCCATAAGACAACTAACCAAGATTGGTTAACAAATTCATAGTATCATGCCCGAAGGCTAATGGTATCATGCTTAAAGGCTCACGATATCTTACCTAAAGGCTTACGGTATCATACCCGAAGGCTCATGGTATCATGCCTAAAGGCTCATGATATCATGCCTGAAGGCTTATGGTAACACACCTAAAAGTACATTAGCAGCTGCTAATATCCTAGTTAATTAGTCAACCTATCTAAACTAGGTTGTCTAACTATATAGGCATCATTAAACTCACTATATTGTGTTATTTATAAAAATTATACATTTCACTCCATCTTGTGACATTCATTTATCTCATTAGCCATTTTGCACATTAGCACGGCTTATATCATATGCCCATAACATATATATATATCTTACATTACACATAGCATGACTAACTTAGGCCTAAATATAGATAATGACAACATGTGATCACTTATAGTTATAAAATCTTTATAGTTACATGAGGATATCATAAAGATACTTAAAAATATTGGACTTAAGATCAAGGTTCATTCACATGCACATGGTACACAAGGTACAACATGAGTTCCATTAACATCATAGAGCTTTTGACTTAAATATTGAAGAATATAGAATTAGACTTCAAGTCTTAAAACCCCTTAATAAACTCATAAAAATATGCCTAAATGATGGTCAAAATACTCTCAATAGCATGACAAAAATTAGGTTGAAAATGGTTTTAAATTTCATTAAGACTTGAAAAAGTTATGAAGAAAAAAATATATGGTTAACAGTGGTCAAAATGGGTTATAGACGTAACCCTTTATGGGTTACAGCCATAACCCCCTTAAAACTCTAGTATAAAGATTATGTATTTTTATTGGGGATCAAAGTGGTTAGTGGAGTCGCCACCTAGCCTCTACACCAAGACCTCTGGTCTTCTATACTAGAAAGGTTCAGAATTTTAGATCTTATTTATGCCCAATAATATGTTGTCCATGTATATTTTAATTTTTATTAATCCCTTTTCATCTCAAGCATGCATTATATTTAAAGTAGTTACGTCACCTTCCAATGTATAAGAAGTAAATTGTAGTATTTAAAAGAAACATGAAAAGTACATTGTACCTCTAAAAGTCGGGTCATTGATTAATTGTTCTTTGACTTGACAATTACCCGTAATTCCATAGGACTTAGTGGTAATTACCCAACTCCCATCTCTAAGAGATTGGCCTTTAGTAAAATACATTTTCCATGTGACTTTTGATTAAGAAAATACAAATCCATTTTGTTAGAAAACACCATATAATTATGTATAAAATCATTTGATTTGAAAGTTAGGTTTTAACATGTAAAACAAGTTATTTACTAGCTATTACAACCCAAAAAGAAGCAAACAAGTGCAAATAGCACAAAACTAAAGGAATAAGCTAAGGTTCTAAAACTAGCTTACTTCAATGTCATTAGATTCATGTAGACATAGGGGGGCAACAATGCTTAGCCTATGCAAACCTTTGTGAAGGAAAGATAAAATCCGTCTCATACTTTTACTCCAGTGCAAAATCCAATCAATAACTCAGAAAACATTAAAGTCAAATAAGTTAGATCTGAACCATTAACATGTGAATGAATATCAAAATCATAAACACATTCAATATAGATACACCATAGATTATAAATCACAGTAGCAAGGCATAGTAAGGGATTATAATACAAATTATCATTCACAAGTCCATGCGGATGTGTGACCCTCGTGATATGGGGTCTATGCGAACTACCATGCCTAATTAACATGCATATAATAAGGCTGTACGGACTAACATAATTACTTGCCTTCAAAGATACTAGGTTCATGTGGACCTAATTTCGTATAAGAATAGATTTATATAATGAAATTAACTTCTCATGGCATGTTTAATGCTAATTATAGACATCAAATTCACAATTCATATGTCTTAACATGATTAGCCTACTCATTATTAATAAGAATAGGGATAACAAGGTATCACCTCATAAGTTGATCATCTCAGAGATCATTGGCTCATGAAAGATACAGAAAACACATTCATGGACCTCAGATATTACCTGTGTAAAAGAATCTCTTTGAGCACTAGCATAAAAGCCTTTTGATGCAAGAAAGAATGGTTAACTTCTTCCTTGTTACAAGGCTCACTAAGCTTCAATGCCTTCTGCTGCTAGAATCATTGCAATAATGGTTTTTCAGTGTGTCCTTTTTTTTGAACCCCTTTCCCCTTTTAGAGAAGTCTTTATACTCCTTATCTAGGGTTTTTCTATCTCCTCTCATTAGGAGGAAGTCCTCCTCCTTTAAGGATTTTGACTCCTGGACTAAATAGGCAATGTTTAGATTTGGAGTTTGTTTTTTGATGATAAGTCCATGCAAACTTATCCTTAATGGTCTGTGCAGACTAAGACTTTTGACATGATGGTCTGTGGTCTCCATGGACCGAGTTTCAACCTACCTTTGTGGTTAGTCTATGCGGACATAGATAGTACGACCGTGCGGACTTATGTCTTAATGGCTTTTTATGCTATGCTCAAGAGCTCATCGCTGGCTATCATCATAAGTCAAGTTGAGGTGTCTATAATTGCCCCTACTTTGGTGTGTGCTAGGTA
>CANXYI010186335.1:0-18981 GCA_948208565.1 Hura crepitans
TAAATATTTGAATTAATTGTCTTGGTTATTAGAATAATTTAATTAATTCAGTCCCTGTGGATTCGACCCTACTTGCCTTATTTACAATTTATTTGTGTTTAGAGAGTAGGAATTTATTTTTGCTGGATTCGACACCCACCAGGCACTTCTTTTTATCATGATAAAAACTCTCCTGCTCTTTTTATCATGACTGTATTGCTTGTCAATGTTATATTTCAGTTTGTAATTTCTTCTGTTTTCAATAAGATGCAGCTTTTACTTCTTCCACTTTTTCCTTGTCTTTTTGTCCATAACTCATGTGATCAAATCACAATCTCGATAAGCATTTGCAGGATCAAATAAATTCCAATTCTGGCCGCATCATCGTTGCATATCGCCTTGGTGCTTCCTGCTTACTGGGCATTCTTAGTAAACCAGATAGACTCTCTGAAGACACATTAAAATGCGTATCTTCTATTTACTGCAGACTTGCCAACTCTCCTTGTAGCAGCGGGATTTTGCTATCCTTTCCTCCTCCGCCCTTGTCATCCTCAAGTATATTCTCTTCCGATAATCCTTGTGAGTTGTGACAATTGGAGTCCCCAATACACTGAGGATAACATAGTGCATCATCAAGTGTTGAAAGAAGAAGGTGGGCCATATTCTGCAATGGTGGAAGTTCTGAAGATATGTTTGGATGTAGTTTCAATTATGCTGCTGAAATGCTCAATAATTTCGGGTGGTTCATAATATACCCAGCTATTATGCTGTATATCTTTCGCTTTTTGCTATACCAAAATTTGTGATGTAGCAACAAATTTCATGTCCTAATCCCATGCTTCATAGCTTTAGGAAAAGGGACCAAATCCTTGCTTATAGTTGAGGAATAAATAGCATCTTTGTGAGATGGGATCTTTGGTTAAAGAGATACCCTTGTCCGAAATGAGGAGGAAAGAAAAACTACAGCTTTGATTTTTTTTTTTTTCCCTCTTTTTTGCTTCAAGGTAAGAAGAAAAGAAACAAACTATTAACATCTTGATTTGCCAAAAATTTCTCACTTGTTTTACAGTTGTGCATGTCATGGGTTCGAAGTCTTGAGAAGGTGGATCCGAAAGAAGATGAAGCGTGAAGAAAAGCTTGCATTTTGGATTTAACATTCATAATGCTTTAGTCATGCACGTAAGTCTGCAGAACTTTTGATCAGCTTATTTTTCTTACAATAATAGGGTTTCAAACAGAATTTGGACAGTTTACAGACCCATAGTACAAGGAAATTGCTCTAAAAAATAGTAAATTGAACTGTGGGAAATCTCTCAGAAATGATCTTTCGATGTTGATGCTTATAATTGCGCATGGTTTCAGATTTCTTTTGCACCATATTAGATGTGCGAGAGGACGCTTATGCAATTGGCATAAGAGTTCTCAAGGAAAATCTTTCTGCTACATAGCCAGCTGAATCACTGGCTTGTGTAAATTTTTTTTTGCCCAAAGCAGTTCCAAGTTGGAATAACATCAGTATTTGTTGTAAATGTGGGTGTTAGAGGGGTAAGGGGAGTAGAACTCAAATTTGCTTTTAAAATGGGAATCGACCGTCTCACAAGTCACAAGTTTCTGTTTTTCCTCTACTCCTTGCTCAAACGGGATTGATGAAATAAAGTAGATCCGTTAAAACTGTGGGCGCGAAATGCGCTATTGACCAACGGATTTGACCATGGTGTTTTTATTTATTTAGTTAAAAGAAAAAAGAAAATATTGAGATTTAAAATGGGAAAAGGGTGTAAAGATGGGGTGTTGGCACCTGTAGAGAATGGTAAGTTTGGATAATTGTGTTGATTTATTAAGGGGTTATGATTTATATGAGAAAGGAATTTGTGTGACAGATTCACTTTGTGCTGCTAATCAGTCGACAAGGAAAAGTGAGATTGACCAAATGGTATTCTCCTTATTCCCAGAAGGAAAGATCAAAGGTATTTTCCTTAATTAATTAATAGTCGTGTTACCAGCTGGTCAATTATCAATGTGCAGCTAATTGCTAAATTTGATTAAAGGTAATCCGAGAGCTGAGTGGGTTAGTGATCGACCGAGGGGCCAAGCTTTGTAACTTTGTTGAATGGAAAGGGCGTAAGGTGGTTTATAGAAGGCGAGTGCGTAGATATATTCCTTTTAACTCCATATATTAATTATACGCTTGTATCAAAACATTCCTAACTCTATTATTTGCAAGTATGTATAGGTATGCTGGGCTGTATTTCTGCATGTGCGTTGACGAGGATGACAATGAACTCGAGGTTCTCGATATCATTCACCATTATGTTGAGATCTTGGACCGCTATTTCGGCAGTGTAACCTTTTTTTTTTTTCTTTTCCTTTTTTCCGGCTAATTTATTATTGTTTCTCATTAATTACAGATATTCGTAATTAATTGTAACAATATATAGGTCTGTGAGCTGGACTTGATCTTCAATTTTCACAAGGTATATTCTAATTTAATCACAGGGATTGATATGATTGGCTTAATTCTAAAGAAAAATGACACGTACAGGCCTACTATATACTGGATGAGATATTGATTGCGGGTGAGCTTCAGGAATCAAGCAAGCGGACTGTCCTACGCCTCATGTCTGCACATGTATATATTCTTTTTTATTAATACTGGCAATTAATTTTCTTTTTCCCATTTTTCTAAAAGGATTTCGATGGATCTGAAAAATGGAAATGCAGGATTCATTCGTAGAAATGGCTAAGGAGCAGGCTACTTCGATTACCAATATGATTGCTCAGGTCACTAAGTAGGACACTACGCACCTTAATTTCCTTCTTTTTCTTTTTCTTCAAAATAAAAACATAAACGAGACTCAGAATAAAAGCCAATTTTTAGTTTGCTATTCCAATGTTATAAGAGTCCTTTCTTTTCTCTCTACTTGCTACATCGCGTTATATATTCATTTGGTGAGATTTATGATAATAAATAATTGTCATGAACAATTAAATAGAATTGATTGTTGTACCAAAATTTTTATTATAATCGTTTCGTATTTAAAAGTTAGATTAAAAGTGTTAATAAACTTTTTAAATTAGCTATTGATATTAATTACTTAGCTGATTTAGAATTGCTTTTTATTTAAATCGTAATATTCTTTTAATAATTATAATTTTTTAATTATTTTGCACTAATTTTTTTTAAAAAAATTACATCAATAAATATTTTTATAAAATATAAATTATAAAAATAAACATGAAAATAGACAATTAAAGTGGATAAAATAATTTAAACTTAATATATGATAAGATAATTGGTTAAAGACTCAATATAATATAAATGAAGTTCAAAACTCATTAAAGTTTTATAAAAGCACAATCAAAAAATGCATAATAGATTAAAAAAAAAGCTTATTATTTTTTAAATAATTTGGGCTTAATATTTATTAAAAAATTAAAAAATTTATAAAATGAATAAAAATTAAAAGAAATTTGATATAAGTGTTAATTTTAACTATTTTTTTAACAAAGTATTCTAATTAAAGAAACAATAATTATTAATAGGTTCATAATCATAGTTGTAATTTTTCCTTTATTTATATAGATATAAAAAAAATTAAAACGACATTGCTTTAAATATTAAAATAATATAGTTTTAAAAATTTTAGTTAATAAATTAAATCAAAATAATTAAATTGAATTTTTTTTCGAGAGTCAAATTAATAAAACAAGTCAAACCGAATCCGTTGGCTATTCTATCGGATTTTGCAGAAGCACTCTCTAAAAGGCAAGAGTAATATATATATATATATAAAGTGTTGTTTACTGCAAAATCTGAAATAATAGGAATCTTGCTATTTTAAAAAATGAACAGATTCCTTGTAGCGTAATCTTAAGATATGCGGCCATGGCAAAAGATTACACTGTGGTAATCCTATCCTTGCGAGATATAGCTCTCTAATTCCGGCATTGCTACAACCAAAGACTAGCGAAATGGCAGTACAAAAAAAAAAAACAAGGGTTTTTATTAACTTTATCATTTATCATTAATAAGGGTCAATCTAGTGAAACTGTGCAAAATTAAATTATGAACAATTTAATATTTTTAACTCAGTTTTCGTAATAAAGTTCAAAAATCCTCGCCCTCCGATCATAGTGTAAGATTTTAAATTTAGAATGAATAATTAATTACCAATTTGATGGCCGGATATATCGATTAACCATTTTTATTCATAAATACTTTCAAACTAAAATTTTGTTGAAATAAAGTAAAACTAAAAAACGGATTAAAAAAATAGTATTTTTGAAATATAATAATGAGATAAAACAATAATTAGCTGAATTTATTTATAAATTAATAAAACTTGATTATTAAGGGAAAATTGCCGATTATTCCAACAAAAAGCGAATTTCTTTAAATTTTGTTACTTTTAAATGAAAATTTATTGATATAAACATTTAGCACTCTTCTTCTGTACATGTAAGCATAACAGATTTTCAAACTCTATTTACATGTGTAATAATTTACGATTTTACTGCTTTTCTTCGAATCTAAAATTCTTAAACATGTTAAAACCAATGGTTTCTCATCCTCTTTTTTTTTTTTTTTGCATATTTTCTGATAATTTTGCATGATTTATTACCTCCTGATGTCTTTCATTAAAGATTGTTTAAAATTAAATAAAATTTTTGGATGATTTATTAATATATTATAATCTTTAATAGCATAGTATTTGTCAAGGTATGATTTTGCATGCTTTTCATGCATGAGTTATAATCATGATTTCTATGTAATTTTAGAATCATGGTCCGCTCATTTTAATAACTCTATTATGATCCCTTTGATTTATTCTCTATTTTACATTTCCAATGACTTATAACAGAAAATAATTTGCATATTATTGTATTTCCTTTTATGTTGCATTTTTTTTATCTCCTATATTTATGTTTATATAAATATAGGGTAATTTGTATAATATATTTCTCAAATTATTCACTTGTGACAAAAATGTCTTTAATATTTAATTTATAACCCAAAATTCATCAAATTTTTTTTATTACCAAACGGTTATATTCTTTTCATCGATTGTTACTTGGGGTGCAATATCGAATCCAACCTAACAAAAAAATATAGGTTTTAATTTTTTATTACCAAGTGGTTTAGCTTTAGACAAATTTTTTTTTTTGATGGATAACAGTATTTCGAGCTAGTCATAAATATTTTTGAATGTAATTTAAGAGCTAAATGCACTAAATAAAAATCATTTCACGGGTACCAAAAACTAGAGTTTTGTGGTTACCTAACAAAAATCATTACAAAAAGGTTTTTCTTTATTAATTCTATTTGTTAGCTTGAAAAAGAAAAGTAGAGCGTATCGACTGCCGCCATTCTCAAACTATCCCAAAAAGGATCGAACCATTGAGGTTCAATTACGATTTTTTTATTAAAAAATAAAGAATTATATACAATTAATAATTAAGGATGGAGATGAGGTAAGAATTGTATAATAATAATAACAACAAAAAAAAATATCTTATTAATATGTCAATTTATCTCATTAGATTAATTGAAAGTCCAATAATATTAGTTTTTATTTAATTTTATATGATTTCATGTTTTTTTAAAACATTTTAATTTTTTAAATCATACTAAACCATTAAACTAAATAAAAATAAATTATTTAATTATAATATTATACAGTATGGCCATTCATCCGAATAAGACGTGCGTTGCGCAAGAGAATTAAGCTAAGTTGGTAGAAGCTCCCTCTATTCGTGTCATTCTCGTAATCATCCTTCACAGTTCTTATACACTAATATTGTTGTACAAATTTTGCATTTCAGAATGAATTAAGATTCATTTATAAAATGCCAGTCGGTCTTGCTATGGGAGAAACGGGGCGATTCCAACGCAGTCAAGGAGAAAGGCGCTGAGCATTTTGTTATATCGGTCATACTCATATTGAATCCCCACGAGGTAGCAGCTTTCAGATATTTAGGGTTTTACTACTTTCGATTTTCTGTTGATTCTCAGATCGCCATTCCCGATGATCTGTTGAAGCCCTCTGCGATATGTTGGACCATTCAGGGCAGGAAAGCTTAGAGTTGGCATTGTGCAGGGAAGCCTCACAAGAGTCGCCAAGGGCCTTCTGGCTTTGGGCGATCCGCCGATTGGATTACCTCCATCTCCGTCCCGCTGGATGGTCTGAAGCCTTTCAGAACCTTCAACATGCCATTCGAGGTATCCAACCTGTGCTGATTTGTTGAAAGTAAATATGGTGCTTAGACTCTCCATCCCTACGTTGCAGTTATTGGTATTTTTGCAGCATTCATCTGGAATTTCTCTTCTTATTTTCTCCGTCTTCCAGGCTTTGAGTCTTTCCTATCAGCGTCCTGGCATGTTCACTGCGGCTACCAAGGTACTTCCTTTTCGTTTTTATCTTTTTCTTTCTATTTAATTTTGATTTCAACCAAAATAATTTACCCTTCATTTGATTTTTCAGTCCTTCAGCATAATTACTGCATACCCACTTTCCCTTTTCTTCACACAAACAACCTGTCTCAATGTTTGTCTTTAAATCATTGCATGCTTGAAGCGAAGCCTTTCGCTTGTTAAATCGGGTGCTTCCACGGTGCATTTTAGTTTTGAATCTGATTGAGGTTCTCACTTGGGTTTTTCTTTTGCTAACTCATCTTAAAATTTGACCAGTCCTATGGGCGAGTCATTGAGCTGGATGATACAAGATTTTTTGCACTAGTTCAAAGTAGAATATCTTTTTGATGCTTGGTTCCTTCATAAATGTATTGTCTTTTGGTGATATTTTTACGTAGTGAATCAGTTGCAATCCCTTTTCCTTTTTGCTTCTGTTTTACTATGATGAATGAACATGGTTCAATTTAGCTCATCTCACACCTCATTGATGTAAATTGCTTATACACATATATAGCAAGCAAGGTTTTAATTGTCACAATTCTTGTTTCCTTGTGTACTGCCTAATGCTGTGATAGTGTTGGCTTTCCTGATATTCAACACATATAGCTATTATGTCTATTCCAACTGCAGATAAATAATGAAACCTGGGCATATTATCTTTAGCTGATATTGTTGTGTCATTAACACTTACATTGTCAAAATAGGGTGTAGATTGATGAGATAACATCTGACTGCATAACAAACATATTTGTAAATTTCAACTCCATTCTTGCAGAACTTCTCTTTCAGGAAGACAAGAGCAGAGATTGGTATGTGATAAGTGAGTTTTCTAGTGTCAGTAGTAGTAGAATTTGATGTATAAGTTTGAGATGTGTATAGACACTGTTATTAAAGATATTTCAACCCATACAAGGAAAAATGGCGTATCCTCCAAGATCTAACAAGCTCCTCTAATATAAAATTAGGAACAGAAACAGCAGATAAAATATAATAGGAACCAGCAGGAAGGTAGAAGAAGACGAGGTTAAGTTTTTTCTGTGTAGATGTGAAGGCATTGCAGTGCTGTATTTATAACCAGAAAGCCCAACTGCATGCAGAGAAAAATCTGCACAATAACGGCTAGTTGGAGGGTAATCTGCAACTGGCTGAAGGGAAATCCGGGTAGAGGAAGACATGGTGATAGAAAAATTAGAGTAGTGGTGACAGAAAATCTAGGTAATGGGTTTAGAATTTTACTCGGTCAAATTTTGGACTAGTTTAGGAAAGGCCTTTTCATTATTAAAAAAATAATTGATCCTGAAATCAAATGGCCGACTAGGATTGGGCACCGCACAGGGGTGGGGGGCAAATTGACTGATTTGCACTGAAACTGGGCTTTTGGCCAGTGCTCTTTACTAGCCCAATGTTGTGAACTGATCTATAAACTTATGGTGAAAGCTCAAAGGTAGGCGATATGGGATTAGTTCCTTTTGAAATACCTTTCTTTCTTTTCTTTTTACAACAAATGGTATCTTATTCAGCCTATGATTCTATTGCTGACTGTACCACTGGTATTCAGTTGTTTAATATCTTGATAGATGAACTTGGTGCTGTATGCGATGGACTTTTACCATATCACTTTCCTAATGCTAGCAACGCTCTTATTTAACAACTCTCTTCTTGGTCCATATCTTATCTCATGTTTAGAAAGGTAACTGGAAAAGTGTTCCATTTGTTAGGTAAAGTGTGTTATTTTCATCCATTTTTGCAATGATCTTGACAAAAAGGTATGAATGCAATTTCGCTGAATGAAACTCTGCCATTAAATCAACTTTATTGTTCTCCATATCACTGAAACAAGATGTTGCATCGGTTCATTCATAGCCTCACAGTGCTTGGATCTATCATATACTTAGGCTGGTTGCATACTAAAGCTTGTTGTGTAAGATTAATTTTAAGAAGAATCTGTAATATCCAGGTTTACAATTTCCATGGCTTGAAAGTTTTGCGCAAGTGCATTCACATTTTGCTCTGCTATCTGCCTGTGATTTCCCTTGTTTCAAACAGTCCAATCATCATTGGAGCATTGCCATTTTGCTTGACAGGAATCTACTTAGTCACCTCTTGCTATCCAGTGAAGAATGGAGAGACACTCGTGTAGCAAGTAGGTGCAACATCATAGATGGTTGTTGCATTATCCCTGAAATGGGTACAATGTCGGGATGCGAGACTCTTGGTGCTGGAGCAGTTGCTTGCTATGCAGTTGGCAATAAAGATCTGAAGTTTTCTTTCCTGACATGTGGGTATCAGAGTCTAAATGGACCTGGATCCATTCTAGAACTGCAAAATATGGTATCTCTTGCCCCCTTGTTTTCAAATTCTCTTTATAATCTAAGTTTGTTAATTCATAATCATTGCTTTGAAAATCCTTTTCAAATAGCAGTATGTTCTCCAGCACTTTAGAGTCATTATAGCATGGTCACTTTGTCTGCAAGATAAAATGCTATCCTGCATTTTGTTCATGTAGTATAATAATATTGACAAATGGGTTTTTGGATATTCTTCTCTTATTGTTTTGAATGCACAGATACATCCATCAAGAACTACGGAACCATAATGCATAGTACTTGCTTATGCTTATTCTTTTACAAAGGGCATGTGAAGAGAAGTTTTCTTGCCAACTTTGTCTGGCATTTTCCACTGAGCTAATGCACAATATGAATGTTTGGTCTCTATTACACATTCCTGATTTAATCATCAATGGATCCAGGTGTTACTTGCATGGGGCTGGCCTAACAGTCATCTAATTGCCAATTCCTACGGCTTGCTGTGAAGAGTCTCACCAAAGCTCATGGAAACTCTGTTATTCCCTTGCCTTTTTTGTCTTTACTGCTGCAATAGAAGGGAGCCTTGGCTCTAAGCAGAAACAGGAGAAGAACCTCCGGCTTGAATGGTACTCTTGGCCACCAGTTATGTTTGCGATCCATATATCCACATTTCTGTCTGAATTCGTGCATCCAATGGATGAACTACTAGTGATTTCTGTTTGTTTAATCAGTGGGCTTGCTCCCCAGAATCTGGATAGATCATTGGCATCAAAGGTACAAATGGTGCAATCAATCTATCACCATCCAAATATATTCTATAATTTTGATGCTCTTTTTGGTTTCTGGGAATGGAGTAGCAGATTTTAGTAGTGGTGGGAGGCAGTAGTTGAAAATAGGATAGGGGTCAAATGTTGTTTGTCTTTACATTTATCCTCTAATTAATTTGTAATTTAAATGGCTACTGATTAAGCAACTGGATGGTTACTGTTAAAATGCGGATAACATTTGTTCTCATGTGGGCTATATATCTTCTTAGAAATGAGACCTGCTGAGCTCTTCTTTCAAATGCATCTGCTAGCAAGGCAATCGGAAGCCAGATTTGACCCATCATCGAATGTGAATTCTGTTAAAGCCCACAGAAATGGGTTCTTCAAGCAATTCATAAGAATCCTTCTTGTTTGAGATATTGGAAGGTTTTACAAAAGCTAATGGAATAAGACGCACGTACTTCTAGTGGGAACATGATAGGAGACAAAGTGGAAGATGGGTAATTTTTCTCAATAGATCCTGCATCTTATGGTGCACATGTACACCTAGCCAAATTTATCTAGGTAAAGACTCTCCTGTTGAGGTTGCATGTTTGCAATGCTGCAGCCATTTAGGCTGGTGGAGGAAGCGTGTGAGATAAATGTTGTATGAACTAGATATGCAGTTGGTGAAGACTACTGAAGCTAGGATTTACCGATAGCCATAGGACATAAAGGATGACGCACGGCCTGATATCGGTGGAAGATTGGTACCATCTAGTTGTCCGTAAAGCTATCATTGTAGTTTACAGTGGCGTGATATTACTACTTCATTCATAGGTGTATGCCAGTCATCAGTGAAAATCGTGCCCCAAGCACTAGAACAGTGGGTCATTTCAAAGGATGTGAATGCATTAAAAATTTACAATTAGGTGCAGGCAAGCCGCTGTAGGAATTTCTTAGGAACTATGTATCAGGTAATCAGATCATAATAGACAGTTTTGTTATGTGAAATAAATTATGAATAGCTGTGCAATTCTTGCATTTCAGCAAGGGTGTGCTTGAAGACTTAAAATTAGTACTTTCCCGTAGCTTGGAACTGAGGTTTTTGACACGGACAGGAGCTAGTAATGACAGAAGCAAAATCAAAATAGGTTTTATTTGGGTATGAATTGATTTACCCTGCGGTGCACCACCAGTAGCACTATTAAAGACCGATAACATTTTTTTTTCTATCAAATGGATAACTAATAACATTGTGATTGGTGGAAGTTGATATACAAATACGATCTTAGGATGTTGAGCATTGATTTACCTGCCACTGCCTATTGACCTAGAGCATTCAAGATCCAGGGATGGATCCCAATCCAACGAAGAAGAGAGAATCTTAGACAGAGTAACGAAAACTTGAGACATAGAAGGGCGATCATTGATATCAAGAGCAACACAGGTTTTGGCCAGCTGGGCGAGGGAAAAGGCTAGCTCCAACGGGTACTCGTTTACTAAAGAAATATCCATGAAGTTATTAAGTTTCTCTCGCACATTATCCCCATCCAGCACCTTGTTTATTGCAGCTGAAAGCAGCTCTTCCTCTGGATTCTTGCCACTAATAGCTTCCTTCCCAGACAATAGCTCTAACATGACCACCCCAAATGCAAAAACATCCAATTTTGGGGTGATTACTCCATTCTCTACGTATTCGGGGGCCATGTACCCTTGAGTTCCTACTACATGTCTGGTGAGCTGCAAACCACCTTCCGCTTCATTATCCAGTGATCTTGCCAAGCCGAAGTTAGCAATCTTGGCCCTCAAGTTGGCATCCAGCAGAATATTTCTGCTGTTCAAGTTTTTGTGGATATAAGGAGGGTTGGTGTAGTTGTGGAGGTAATTGAGGGCATCAGCAATATCATGGGCAATCTGAACTCTCTGCTTCCATGTGAGTGTTTGAGTTTTGTACAAATTGTCGTTGGAGCCAAGCCAATCACTGAGAGCTCCATTCTCAGCAAATTCATAAACGAGGTAGGTGTTGCCCTCATGCACACAAAAACCTGAAAGTCGGATGATGTTAGAGTGATTGATCTTTTTGAGAATGTTAATCTCGCAAGAGACATCACCAATCATAACCTTAACAGCAGCAGAATCACCCTGAAATGATCCCTTATAAACGGACCCCTTGATTTTGTTGTCTTTGCTGAAGTAGCCGGTAGCCATTTCTATGTCATGGAATTTGTAGAGAGTCAATGACTCTACAGCATTCCGGACGCCATGAGAAGATAAAGACCAATCTGGGATTGCAGACTCCTCCGATTGCAACTTGTTAGGTTCTTGTGAGGTGGAAACTGGCTTGGGGCGCTGGAATTTGCGGTACCAAAACACGAGTCCAAACAAACCAGCAACAAGGAGCAAAGCTACTCCTAATCCAACACCCAAGTATACCCATTTCTTGTTGGCCGAGGAGTCAGGTACCTCAGCAGGAGGAGGGGGGACAGTGGGAGTAGTCGGTGGAGGCGGAGAAGGTGCGGCCATCAGTGTTGGGGTTTTGGTCAAAGGAACCAGAATTGGCGTGAAAGGGTAAATGATGTTGGTGGGGGAAAGTTGGTTTGCATCCAAAAGGAATTGCAGGTCGACACCGAACAATTTAGCGATAGAAGAGGGAGAATCACCCCAAGTGACCATATAGGTAAGCAAGTAGTGGAACCCTAAAGCAGTCTGATTAGAAGTAGGGCAAGCACATCTTAGGGGAGCTTGAAGACGCATACCCACCTTGAGATTTTTATCTCCGTAAGGATTCTGATCCATCAAGGCTTGGCAAGTGGTGAGGCCTTGGTAAGTGTTATTGGCTACGGTGAAGTAAGTCTCTGATCCAAATTTTAGAGTGTAGGAGGCGTTGTGCTGGTAGTAGCGGTTGGCGTGACAGGAACAATTGACCGGAATAATCACCGGAAGGTTGGGTGGAATGGAGGCAACGTCGGAGGATATATTGTTGATGGTGGCGATGAGAGTGGTGGAGTCTTGGGCGCCCAATAGGTAGGCGATAGAGACGGGGGTGGTGTAGTAGGGAAGTGCTGATCGGAAGGTGATGTAAGACTGACATGAAGATTGGACGCCGTTGCATTGGTATCCTTTTGTGGTGGAATTGAAGGCAGTGTTATAGCAGTCAAGCTGTTTGTTGTTAACATAGGTTTGTTGGGCATCTGCCACTTGAGATTCGGTTACAAAACAGACCACCATTAGCATTAGAGGATATAATATGGAATCCATGGCAGCCTTTGATGCGAGTATATCTCTCTTCTGAAAAGCAGAAGTGAAGTAGAGGATATGATATCTTTACCTTTGTTATTTATTTATTTATGAAAAAAAAAATCATCTGTTTCCCAAATAGCATAAGGAAGTTTGGTTATTAGAACTTGGAAGTCAACTAACGCGTCAAGAAACAGAAAATTGAGATGCTCAGACCCAAGGCTCGCTGGCTAACTTTGACCGCTGACCAGAATTATACGCTTTCATATTTTCGGTGAAAATTGAATATTGAAAATAATAATAATTAAAAAAAGAAGAAGGTGAAAATACAGAACAATTGACCTATAAATTACAATATAAAAACTAAAACAGAACAAGCTCCGATAATAGAAACTTTGCACTGGTGGCTGAGGGTTGCGTTATGCTTGTGAATTTTTTTTTTAAAAAAAAATACATATAAGAGCTAAAAGAAGAGTCTACTTGATT
The DNA here is from genome assembly GCA_948208565.1 of Hura crepitans. Lineage (NCBI taxonomy): Eukaryota > Viridiplantae > Streptophyta > Magnoliopsida > Malpighiales > Euphorbiaceae > Hura > Hura crepitans. Next base: position 13,170 of record CANXYI010186335.1, read on the forward strand.
CATGTTCATCCTTTCAATAATTATTCATCGTCATATGTAATCCTGTTCACTCTTTTCAATTCAAACTATTTAACATTTACCCAAGATTTATAATATTTCCTTTTATTTCTCATTTGAAGCGACCTTTTTTTTTTTCTTCGTTTCAATGTAGAACACTTTCTACCTAAATTCCCATCTTAAATATTTATATTTTTTTTTCTTCGTTTCAATGTAGAACACTTTCTACCTAAATTCCCATCTTAAATATTTGTATTTTTTTTACGTCAATGGTCCATTAACTTTTTACCAATTATTGTTTAACATTATTAATCATAACTTTTATTAATTAATGCCTAAATTACTCTCTCCAACCCACTAAATTATCACTTTTTTTTTAAAAAAAAAGAAAATATCCCATCAAATTGTCACTTTGTAAAATTGAACTAAATATTTATTACATATATTTCAGCTTTGTCCTTCTCACTAATATCAACACTACATTTAATATTTTAATTACTATGGTAGCCTAAAATAAAAGGTGAGGACATTTCAATCTATTTCATATAATTTTTTTATATAAAACTAAAAAAGTTAATGACTAACTTAATATTAATCAAATGTGTAAAAATGACAAATTGGTGAAATAATTTTAGATTAATTACTGCCCAACACTATAATTATAACTATTCACAAAAACTTTATAAATTTTACCAATTAGTCATGACCAATTAGTGTTTAGCATGAACAAAGACATTGGAGCTTGTTGGAAAGTATCGTGGACTTTTCAAGGGACAAGTTTTTTTTTTTTTTCTTTTACTTGCGTTGGTAACGTTTCTTGGGAAAAGGACTATTTTGTTATGTTTTCTTCAACCAAAAGGTGAGCTATTTATACAAAGAAAATGTTAACGTTAAAGCTCAAATACTAGGCTACAAAATAGGAATACAAGAAGAAAAAAAAAATAGCCACTAATAGTAATAAAATATTTAAACCATCTTTTACAAATTCAAAAAATTAAAAGTTTTAATTAGAAAATTTCTAAACAATCCCCCCTCATGATTAAAAATTTTTATTATTTTTTGAGCATATAACACTGTGTAATGGGTGCTAGGTATTTTCAGGATTTAAATCCACACTTATTGTTAATGAATTTATTTTGAAGAAGTGTAGTAAGATAAGTATTTTGAACTAGACCTTTTTGACCAGAATATTTTTCACTACAAACACAATCTGAGAAATCAAGATTCTATCGGTTTTACTTTTTTCGCTCATGCGTATATATTTATTCATAAGTGTCTTTAGAAAATGATCTAACTTCTCACATTGGCCACCCCACCACCACATTCACTAGGTGAATTCTATAAGAGTGATCAGTGATCATCATCCTACAAAAATATATGCCTATAGATTCATTCAGAATTTAATTCTTCCTATATATCAGAGCATAACATTTTAGGAACAAAATTCGAGAGCAGAGAGCATAATATTTTAGGAACAGAACTCGAGACTTTCCTACAAAATATTAAATAATAACCATGCACTCGCAAGTTATTAAACAGTTTCCTTTTTACCTGTTAAACTTTATTCTTGGAATCATCGTATATCTAAAGATAAATATACACTGCGGTAACTAATTAATGGCTCTCAATCCCATTCTCCTCAATGTTTGAAGAATGTGTTGGCGCATCAATCCTTTGGTGAGCGGATCCGTAATATTCTTTTCAAACCTAACAAAATCCGAAGAAACTATTCCATGAGATAATAAATGACGTATAGGTTTATGTCTAACTGGTAAGGGCTTCCTTTTCTCATTAAAAATTTCACTTTTAGCCTTTGCTATTGAAGCTTAGCTATCACAAAGCATATAAATTTGTGGCATTGGCTTAGTCAAAATTGATATAACAAATAAAAAAATTTTAAGCCATTCTGCTTCACTACTTGTAGTATCTAGTGCTGCTAATCGGTTCCATAGTAGACCAAGAAATTATAGTTTATTTAGCAGATGCTTCACCACCCATCGTAAAAATAAAACCATCGGTAGATTTAATTTTCTCTTAATCTGATATCCAATTTGCATCACTATAACCTTTCATTAAAGTAGGAAACCCACAAAAATGCAAAGCATAATTAATAGTAAATTTAAGATACTGAAAAACTCTTTCTAAAGCATTCTGTGTAATATTTGGATTATAGTGTATCTACCCGACTTAGCCGTAGCAAAGACAATATCAGTTCTAATATGACATGCTAAATGCAGGTTCAATTATTTGAGAATATTTATATTGAGAAATACTTTCACCGAATTTTTTTCTTAATTTAACAATGAAATTATACAAAGTAAACATAGAAGATATATCAAAATAAATAAACCTTTTCAATATTTTTTTGATAATTTAATTCCTAAAATTACATTAAATTTAAAGAGATAATATGTAATTTTTTCAAATTTAGGTGTATCATATGACGTTCGTACAATTCAAATGTGTAAATTTTTTTTGTTAAGTTTAGAAAAGAAATTGTATATTAAATTTTAATTATATCATCTTGGTTTTTCAGATGAGATATATCATGCTTCATGTTATGCATCGCTCGGAAAAGTTCACGAGGATATTTCATAAAATCAATAAAAATTTAATATAATTTATCTGAATCGTATACTGAAGTAAAAATAGAAAGAAATAATTATTTATAAAACAAAATTACAATGTAAAATATTTCATAGATAGTATATTATAATATTTGGCTTATCAGCGTCCCTTTTCATTCTATTAAATGACAATCATACTAAAACTTTTTTTTTTTTGTAGTGTCGATTATATTTTTAACAATGTTATCATAACCGGACCGAGAATCGGATTGGATGACTAACCGATTCGCGGTTCGATTGGTTCGACCTGTAAAACCTGATTGAACCGATTTTTTTGTTTTTTAAATAAAATTATTTATAGAAAAACTTAATAACATAATATGGGCAATGCTATATTAAGTAAAATATATAAAAATAATAAAATAAGTTAAGAATTAGTATATATAAAAATAAATTTAACAATAGTAATATAATAATTTATTATAAATTTGGGATATTAAAATTTATTTATATAATAAAATGTAGAAAAAAAATTCAATGAAATATTTAATATATTTCTATTAAATATAATATAATTTTTAATGATTTTTAATTAAATAAATTTATTAAAATAATTATACTTAAAATGATCTAATTATTGACCAATTAAAATATACTTAATAGAACAAATTTTATTATTAATATTTTTAAGTTACTTTTAGGTCATAAAAATAGCTTAAAAATTACTAAAAAAATATAAGTCTAAAATAATGTAAAAAAATGCAAAAAAAAATGTTAAAATTGTAAATTTTTCGGTTCAACCCGGTTCCGGTTCACGGTTCAATTAAATTTTCTCTCGGTTCAATTCGGATCATTCCGATTTTTTTACCACTTTCGATTTTTATACTTAACTGGATCAAATCAACTATCGATTCCTGTTAAATCGGTCCAACCAACCGGTCCGGTCCGGTTTTAATAACTATGATTTTTAAGTAGCAAGTGCTCTTTCTTGCTGTTGCCAATTGTTCTATTTCAATGTAGTAACTTTAGATTTCTTTCATAAATAAAGTTGAGCACAATATATATTCTTACTTCTAAATTTTTATCTTTTTGATAACCCATATCACATTTATATTTAATAACAATGACCTATAAAACTATATTCTTTAAATAATACATATTCGAGTAAGAATTTTAAAATGTAAATTTTTTTTAGAGAGATAATAGGTATACTTTAACCAAATTGAAAGGAAGTAACTTATTTTTAAAAAATTTAAAGAGATAATAGATGCAATTTTACCAAATTAAAATATGTCATAAAACACTTATAAAATTTAAGTTTGTAAAAAAATCTTTATATCAAATCTAAAGAAGAAATTATGTATTAAGCATTTTATTCCATTTGAAATACCGTCTCATAAAAATCTTCCATGGTGAATACTAAGGATATGATCCTAATTGAAATTGTATTTCTAATAAAATAAGAAATTAAACTCTATTAATTAAAATAATATTTTAACTTTATCAAATAATAATTATTTTTTATTAATAAAAATATAACTGAGCTTGGTTTTTGACATAAATGCAATTACACTTAAAAAAAAAATTGTAAACTGCTTTATTTCAATACAATTGAAATGTAATATGTCACATTTTAAAAAATAATATACCGCTTCATTTTTTATATATAGTAAGATTAACTTATTTTGCATCTGTACTGCATGTAATCAATTATTTTTTTAAAATAGATAATTTATTATAAATTTTACTTTATTACATAAAAATTAAAAAATATATTATTGTAATTCTAGTGTTATGTTGTCCTTTTAGAGTCCTATCAGGACTTTATCGTATCTTCAATTTCAATTATCTTGGATTTGTATTAACATATTTAAATTGATTATATTGATAATAATTTTTTTAGTCTATCATAAACTCTTAACATGATTATTTATATAAATAATATAATATAAGTATAAAAGACTAATTCTATAAAAAAAATTATCTATTCGTACTTTTATGTAAATTAATTTTGTGCACATATGTAATGCATGTAGCAATTAATTTTTATAATCTATGTATATTATTTTTTATTAATTTTATGTGATTTTAATTATTAAAAAATAATAGAGTAAAAATTAAATTTAAATTACTCTACTGTCTCTTATAAAATAAAAATAAAAAATCTGTAAAAAATATAATGTGTAATGAATAAGATAAAAATAAAATTAATAAAAGTTTATATATATTTATACTTAAAAATCTAATTTTATAAAAATTTAATATTTTAAAAATATAAGAATTTTAAAAGTATTCAAATTTAACTATAAATATTCAATTAATTATATTATTTATAATAATTTTACTCCAATATAAATATTTTATAGATTATTTTTATAAATATAATTAACATATAAGATTATTATATCCAAAAAAATTTCATGCTATTCGTACTTTTACATATAACGAGTAAAAGTGCATATACATTTCACATGTTTAATATTTTTAATTAAATTTAGTATATATATATATAATCTAATTTTCATTATTGATAAGTATATATGTTATTTTCATTGAAATGCCCCTTGATATTGTGACATACAATTGTTCATGCGAAAAAATATTATTTGATAAATAAACTTTAACATTTGATATCATTTATTTTTGTGTTTTATTTATTCATTTATATATAGAATCATTAACTCAAAATAAGAATTTAAATATTTTATTCAATAAATTTAATAATCTAAATAGGCAAATATTCTATTTAATAAAAGATCTTACAAAATATACTACTTAAGAATACATATGGTTTAGTAATATATTTTTCTATTAAGCAAAATTCTTATTTAATGTTCTAATTCCTATTTTAGTAATATATATTTTAATTTAGTAAAATTTTCATTTTAAATATCTTAATGAGAATTAAATATAATGGTAATGATATTTTAGTCCAAGAAAAATTTGCCTCATTTAAAATAGAAATTTAAATATTATATTCAATAAACTTAATAATTTAAAACAATACATGGAAATTTAACTATTTTATTAAAAAAAAATTTAACAATCTAAATAGAAAAATATTTTATTTAATAAAAAATAATACAAAAGATATTATTTAAAAATACATCTAATTAGTAATATATCTTTCTATTTAATATCTTAATTTCTTATTTAATAATATTTTTTAATAATAATTAAATATAATTTTTAGAATATTTTAATTTAAAAAAGTTAGCCCTCCTTGAATATATTGGCATTATAATATG
>CANXYI010186567.1:0-12441 GCA_948208565.1 Hura crepitans
TAGATGTCTCACTTGTCAGCAAGTGAAAGTCGAGCATCATGTTCCTTCTAGTTTGCTTTATCCCATAGCAATTCCAAAATGGAAATGGGATCAAGTCACTATGGATTTTGTGATTAGACTACCGATGATCAGGAACAAACATGATTCTATTTGGGTGGTGGTTAATAGATTGACCATGTCAGTTTACTTCATTCTAGTGTTAGAGAAGTTGGCTGAATTATATGTTGATGAGATAGTTAGGCTTCTCAGAGTGCCATCTTCTATCATTTTAGATAGATATCCCTATTTTACATCAAGATTTTAGAGGAAACTCCATAATGCTTTAGGAATGAGGTGTAGTTTCAGCATGGCTTTTCATCCTCAAATGGATGGTCAGTTAGAGAGGCTTATTTAAGTGCTTAAGGATATGCTCTGAGCATATGCCATAGACTTTAAAGGTAGCTGGGATAAGAATATCGCTTTGGTGGAGCTTGCTTATAATAATAATTACTAAGCAAGCCTTAGTATAGTTCCTTATGAGGTATTGTATGGAAGTCAATGCAGGACTCTTTTATGTTGGAGCAAGTTGAGTAACCACAAACTTATAGGACTAGATTTAGTCAAGGATGCTAAAGAGAAAGTGAAGATCATCAGAGAAAGGCTAAAGGTTACTTTAGATAGATAAAAAATCCTCTGCGAATTTGAAGAGAAAAGACATTAAGTATGAAGTCAGTGACAAGGTCTTTCTCAAGGTATCTCCATGGAAAATGGTGTTAAGCTTTGGTAAGAAATAAAAGTTGAGTCTGAGGTTCAATGGACCATATGAGATCATAGAATGTGTGGGCCCATTAGCTTACAAATTGGCTTTACCTATAGAGTTAAAGCATATTCATGATGTGTTTCATAACTTATGCTAAAAAGGTATAGATCAGACCTTTCACACGTCTTGATAGTTGAACAAGTGAAGATATGACTAGACTTGTCATATAAGGAAGAACCTGTAAGTATCTTAGCCAGAGAAGTTAAGGAGTTACGAAATAAGACAGTGCCATTGGTGAAGGTTCTGTGGTGACATCGTAGGATGGAAGAAGTGACCTAGGAGAGCGAAGCTCATATGAGAGAGCAGTACCTACATCTCTTTTTAACTACGTATGTTAAGGATAACATCTCTTCTAAGAGGGGAAGAAATGTAATAACTCAAAAATTTTGACTCTCATGAATAGTATTTTCTGAGGTGAATAGTGTTTCCCATAACTTGAGTCACGCTAAGTGTACAAATGGGGAGTATTAATTATGAGAGAATTTTGGGCAAAGTTTGAAGCCAATCTAAAGTCATTTAGGTGGTTAAAAATGTTAAAGTAGATTTTACAATAGTCTTATGAATAGTGCCATAGGCAAAGCTGAACCATAAAATAATTCAGAAGCTGCTCAAAATAATTTAGAAATATTACAAACTAATACTTAAATATTTCAAATAGTCTATTGGCTTTGGAAAAAGAATTTTTAGATATCAAGAAGTATTTTTACAGACTTTTTGACTAAGGAAAAATGCTAATTTTTTCGATTTTCTTCCTCTTTCGAGCCGATTCTTTTGCTGTCTACCGGATTTGTATTTATCGAATTTTTGAAACCTATTTTGAGGAATTTTGACTATTCTAGAGGGGAGAAAAAAATTTAAAAGAAAATTAAATCAAATTTAAAAAAAAACTATAAATACAAAAAAAATCATGTATTTCCCCATTTCCCCTCACTTCCCTCCACTTCCCTCTCTCTTTTCTTATCTTTTTTTACCACCTCTTCCTCTCCCTTTTTCTTCATTTTTTCTTCTTTGTCATTCATACCCACTGCAAAAAATGGGTTTCAAGAGGTAGAGCATGCTGAGATGAAGCTATAGATAGCAAGATCACCTTGTTTGGTGGAGAATCCCGAGAGGAATCAAGATTTCCTTCCCGAGGTGAATAGTGACCAAATCACAATCGGATAATTTTCTTTTGATTTTAATTTTTTCTTAGACTTTATGAGTGCCAAAGAGTGTGTGTGTGTATGCTCGTTTTACTTTTCAAAGTAATATATGATTTTTTTATGATATTTCTAAAATTGAACCTTTTTGAATTCGCATGCAAGAATTCGAACGGAGCTTTTTGAGGTAATGACAAGGATTAGAATAGCTATGAGTATACCTAATGACTATTTTTTGTATATGTAATCACTTTAAAATAGATGAAAATGCATTAAAACTTAATACTTGCATTTATCACATATTGTACATTAATGGCCATTATGTGTTAAATGCAAGATTTAATTAAATATTAATTAATGGTTATGTTGGATGTTATAAATCTATATTATGGATGTTATATGCATGCCTTGAGGAGGCTGAATGCCTTTTTTAGGCTAGGTGTATAAATATTGTGCTAGTTATGCCTAAAATGGATTATTATGTGATGTATGGTGTAAATGCAATTGTGTATGTTTACATGTGATGAAATGAATATGTGTATACATATATGGATGACTGAATGCTTTAAATGTGTATATGACATGTTTTAGACACTTTTGTGGCCTAATATGTGAACATGCATGGAGAAATGGCATAAATGTGATGTGAGTGGTTTACCATGTTGAAACACATAAGTGTATACATGTGGGAGTGACCAAATGCCACACATTACATAAATATGGATTTTTGCTATGTAACAAAGCTTATCTGTCTTATATAGATAAATGCCATATTATATGTAAAATGGCATGTTGATGCGAAATATGGCTTTTATGTGAATGTTTGATGCTTTAGGCATTATAAGGTATGAATGCATGATTATAATATGGTATGAATGTGCTTGAATTAAGAAATGTATGTATGATGTATGTTATTGCCATATAAGGCCTAGTGATGCTTTAAATGGCATATTGATATATTAATGAGAACTAAGATGCATAGATGTGATTTACAATGTTGTTATGTTTTAATAAAGCTTGTTATGAAGTTTTTCACATACATTGAAGGCCTTATGCTTAATTTGGCTGAGTAGTGCATGAGTTAAGCACGAGAATGCATGTGATGCAATATGTTGATGTTTTGAGCTATTACACCTATATGAGTGATCTTTTGGTGATAATGAGATTATGTGAGCCTAAGTTAGCTATGTGACATTATTATATTATTTATGCTATGGGCATATGTTTTAGGCCTTGCTACTTTGCAAAATGGCTAATGGGATAAATCATGCAGTAATATGGTATAGCATGTATAAATGGCTTAAATGATATAATATGATGAGTTTAATGATGCCTATATAGTTGGACAACCTAGTTTGGATAGGTTGACCGATCAACTAGGATTTATAGTAGGTGCTTGCTTACCTTTAGGTATGAGACTTATAAGGTCATCGATTTATGTAGTGATGAGTATGAGTGCCTACGAGCCAATGTTTCTATGTACCAATGGGTGTGAGTGCTTATAAACTAATGTTTCTATTTATCTTTAGATGTGAGTGCCGATAGGCCAATGTTTCTACATATCTTTAGAGGCGAATGCCTATGAGAAAATGTCTACATATCTTTACATGTGTGTGCTTACGGGACCAATGTCTATGTACTTATGGGTGCGAGTGCCTTTAGGACACTAACATCTGCTATCTAGCCTTGGATAGTTATCTCTTTAATATAGGCATTTGTTAAACAATGTAAAGAGTTTAAAATGATAAAGTTGTATAAAGATGTTTAAGAAAAAGTAATGTGATTAATGTATGACTACGAGGCTTAAACATGCAATGTATGTTATTAAACTTTCTACATGTGCTTATTATAAAGAGATAAATGCACATGTTGAGCTTATAGCTCATTTTATTCATGTTGATTATAGTTATGCCATATGTAAGGATATAATGTGGTATATGCACATTCTATGACATACATGTATATCAAAATTCTTATTGGCTTATGATTCATGTTGTATGCTTATTATTGATAACATGCCATAATATTGATATGGAATGAATAATTACATGATATAATTGGCATATTCATGTTAAAGTGGTTACACCACTAAGCGAAAACATAGCGCATTGCTTTGTTTGTGATGTGTAGGTAATTGAGTAGTAGATTAAAGTTAAAGCTTTTGTCTCACATGAGCACATGAAGACTGCCCTTCTTTGGTACTTTTTGTTTCATTTTGTAAGATGATGATGATGTAAATATAGATAGTGATGCTATTGTGATTCTAAAAGGATTAGGCCTAATCTATAAACATGGGTCAATTTTTGTAACTTAAACTGTATTTATTTCAAAAGCTTTATTTTTCTTGCATGACTTGTATGATATCTTTTATTGTTGCATGTGAGAATGTTGCTTGTGATGAGTTTGAGTCTCTGTGTTGTTTTGATGATGTTTGGAGGGTTAAGAGGACCCATTTAGAGTTGTGTTGTGTTGCAAATGGTTTTAGAAGTGTTTTTAATAGGTTTACTAATTGAGAAAGTGTCCCGGTATAGCCGTTGTGCTGCCAAATTTTTAACACGATAACCCCATCAATTGCCTTGTAAAGCATGCCAAATGGTTTTTAATGTTTTCATAAGTCTTTAAGATAAGAAATCATTTAATTAATAAAAGTTTTAATTTAATCATGTTTTATGGGTAGTGAAATTAGATATCGGTATGCGTGCATGCTCTCTATTCGATTTTGGTGTATGGAATAAGTAAAAGGTGTCACATAAAGTAAGAAAATGTGATTAATCAATGTCACAAATTGATACTAGTTTTATAAGTGTATAATTCTATAAATCAATCGTATTCCAAATTTTCAATATTTTATGTGTGTGATACAATAGATATGTATGTTAATATGATGGACATGATGACTAGTTATAGACTTAAGACTAAGATAATTGATCTATATTACATGAATTTTTCTTTAGTAAAATTAGGCCTGTGTATTCTAGCCTTTTCTCTTATTTCTTGTTATACTTCTCTTCTAAACTAACTCTCTTCATATGTAATATGAGGTATTCTCAATTATATATAATGTAATTAGATTACATAGGGTTAAAATAGGAGAAAAAAATGGAAGTAGCAAAATGGAAAGGAAGGCCCACTAATGAGGTCTAAGAAGAAATAGTTAGAAGTGTTCTTTATTCCATTTTAGGTTTGTAATGCATTTATACTACCCAGGGTCTAACCCAATTAGTTTTGTTGGCTCAAGAAATCAATGTAATAAAAACCCATAACTTGGTTATATATATTTAATGAGTAAATATGAATGTGTGATTTAATATGATTAAATATGCATGAGCATGCTAAAGCATGGACCAACCATGAATGATGAGACTTAATTGGAAGAAATCCCTCAATAATATCAGAATTGCAAGCCTTCCATTAATACGAGTTAAACTAGAGTTTTCTTTAGTATTAGGTTATGAAGCATACTCATGTCGATACATTTAATATGTTTAAATCAAATTAATGGGTCTGTCTTAGTGTGGCTATTAGTTTGTCGAGTATACTCAAGCCTAATAATCATGATACATATACACTAAGTATTAGTGACCTAATTATCAATAATTTATATGATGTAATTGGCATATGATCCCTACAAATTAGTTAATGGTTGGCCTTGTTAAGCATTCTTAAGACTTTAACCTTAACCAAAATGGATACTAACCCATAAGAGAGCTTTTAATAGGCTTTCTTAGATTAAATACTAAGGGTATTTGATTTATAATAGAATAGTTAGATTAACACATGATTTTTAAAGACTTTAAAATTGTTGCATATATATACATGATCATACTCTAACATGCTTTCATTCTTCACGTGCAACATCACTGCCATAATGTCTTCTAACTTAACCTTATGATCCATACTTGAGGTAAATAAGCTTACTAGTTATAATTATGTAGATTGGCTTAGAAACCTAAAAATTGTTTTGAAGAGTGAAAAGCTAGCATATGTAATTGAGAAGCTAATACCCACATCCCTTCTTATAATGCTTTTGTTAATGTGTAGCAAGCATATCTAAAGCACATGGATGACATTGATGTTGCTTCATGTATTATGCTAGAATTTTTGTCTCCTAAGCTATAAAAATATCATGAGCATATGGATACTCCTATAATTCTACTTCACCTTGAAGAGTTGTTTGAGGAGTAGAATAGGATTGAGAGATATGAGATCTCAAAGGCCATATTCCATTATAGGATGGTAAAGGGAACTTCAGCCATCTAACACTAGCTAAAGATGAATGTGTACATAGAGCATTTGGCAACTCTAGGTTTTATGATAGATGTAGATTTAAGTATAGATTTAATTATGCAAAGTTTGCTTTAAAGTTATGCACGTTTTATGCTAAACTATAAAATGAACAAGATGACATCTTTAATCTTTAAGCTAATCAATATGCTAAAACCTACTATAGATCCTATTAGGAAAAAGAACTCCAAAATGGTTATGATTGTTAGTTTATCTTTTATAAGAATAAGAAGAAGACAAATGGTATCCAGGGTAGGGTTGCCAAGAAGAAAGGAAAACAAGCTATTATTAACCCTTTAACAATTGGAAAGAAGACTACCATAAAAGGCATGTTCTTCCATTATGGAAAATCTAGGCATTAAAGGCATAATTACAAGGCCTACTTAGACTCTTATGAGAAGGAGAAACAAGGAATTACTTCTACATTAGGTATTAATATGATTGAAATTAATACTAATGCTACTATTGATAACCAATTATGTGTATTAGATACTGGATGTGATTCTCACTTAGTTTTTTCTATGTAGGGACAAAAAAGCAATAGAAAGGTTGAAAAAGGAGACATGGACTTGTTCATCGCAAGTGGAGCAAGAGTTACTCATTAGCTATAAGATTATGTTATCTTGTTTTGCCTTTTGGACATCTATTGATTTTGAAAAATGTTATTGTGCTCCTTCTTTATCTGTAAATATTATATCAATTTCTTGTTTTGTTGAACAAGGTTTTGACATTTCCATTAATAAGAACAAAAGGTTGTTCTATTTATTTGGATAATGTGTTTTATTGTTTAAGGATAATATGTACTAGAATTTATGTTTTAGATAATGATAAAAAAGTACATAACATTAATACTAAGAGACCAAGGATAAATAACCTAATGCCATCTTATTTATGGCATTGTCATCTTAGCCATATAAATGGACACACATGATGAAGTTATATAAGAATGGTAGCTTGGGATCATTTAATTATGAATCATACAATACATGTGAATCTTCTTTATTAGGGAACATGATAAAATCATCTTTTTTTTTGGAAGGGTAAGCATGTAAATGAGTTATTAGAACTCATACAAGCAAATGCATAGAGACTAATGACAACACATGCAAGTGGAGGTTTATTATACTTTATTACCTTTATTAATAATTATTCACAATTTAGGTACTTGTAGTTTATAAAGTATAAGTCTAAAGCCTCTAAAAAGTTTAAAGAATTCAAAAATATTGTTAAGAAATAACTTGGCAAGAGTATTAAAACTTTACATTCTAATTGAGGTGGTAAATACTTGAGTTAAGAAATTTAGGATTATTTAAGAGATAATTGTATTTTTTTCTCAATAGACTCCTTTTTATACACCACAGCATAATAATGTATCTAAAAGGAGCAATCGAACCCTATTTGATATGATTTGCTCTAAGATGAGTCTTGCATATTTACCTATGTCCTTCTAAGGGTATGCACTTGAAACTTCTGTTTATATTTTGAATAAAGTTTCATCAAAGTCGGTTAATGTTACTCCATATGAGATATGGTACAATAAGAAAACTATTCTTTCACATATCAAAGTATGGGGATACCCTGCATTTATGAAGAGAATAATGTCAGATAAGCTTAAAGCTAAGTTTAACAAATGATTATTTATGGGATATCTAAAGGAAACTTTAGGGTACTACTTCTATCATCCTTTGGCAGAAAAGGTGTTTGTTTTAAAGCATGCATTCTTTCTAGAGAAATAGTTTCTCATAAAAGATAGTGAGTGGAAAATTAAACTTGATAAAGTTGAAGATCCATAAATTAAAGCATATCAACCAACTGATCCCAGTTCTATTACTCATAGTGATGAGATAAAAGAAGAACCTATGGAAACATAAGTTCCTAAATGATATACTAGGGTTAAAACTATTTTTAAGAGATACAGATTTCTCTTGAACTAGGACAAAGAAGTGACCGTAGTAGAGGACCATGAACCTATAAGCTATGAAGAGGCTTTAAAGAGTTTAGAGTTAGACTTATGGCTCAAGGCCATGAAATCCAAAAAGATTCCACATATAATAACCAGGTATAAACCTTGGTTGATCCACCTAAAGGGAAAAAACCGATTGGGTGCAACTGGGTCTTCAAGACAAGCATCGACATGGAAGGCAATGTGATTACCTATAAAGCTTAACTAGTGGCAAAAGGTTATCATCAAAGATAAGGGACTGACTTTGATGAAACCTTTTCTCCAATTGAAAGCACTTAAATCCATTCAGATTTTGTTTGCCATAACTGCTCAATATAATTAAAAGATTTGGCAAATGGATGTAAACATACTTTTCTTAATGGAAAATTATTAGAGGAAGTGTATATGAAATAACCTAAAGGTTTTGAATCCATAGATGGCAATCAAGTCTATAAGCTTTGAAGATAGGAGTTGGAACATTTTGTTTGATAAGACAATAAAAGAGTTTGGCTTCTAACAAAACATGGTTTAGCCATGTGTTGAGAAAAAGGTTAATAGGTGTGAAATTGTTTTCCTTGTGTTATATGTAGATAACATAGTACTGATATGAAATGATGTCTCTATCCTCTAATCAGTGAATATTTGGTTGAGTAAATAGTACTCCATAAAAGATCTTAGATAAGTGACCTATATCTCAGGGATTAGGACGTATAGAGCTAGATCTAAAAGGTTTCTTAGTATTTCAGAATTAACATACATAGACAATATGCTAAAGAGGTTTAGCATGGATCTCTCGAAGAAAGGTTTTATTCCTATGTTACATGGGAAACACCTTTTTAAATCTATGTCTCCCAAAACACAAGAAGTGTGAGAGTGTATTAGTAAGAACCCATATGCCTTAACTCTAGGATCTATCATGTACGTTATGTTATGTATGAAACACGATATATCATTTGCTCTCAGTGTCACTAGTAGATTCCAATACAATTACAAAGAGGAATATTAAGTGGCTATCAAGAATATCCTTAAGTACTTGAGATGTACTAAGGATTTATTCTTGGTATATGGAGAAAGAGATCTATAGGCTAGCAAGTATATCAATGCTAGCTTTCAATCTGATAAGGATAACTATAAATCTCAATCTAGGTATATATACATTATGTGTGGGAAAGTAGTTGTTTGGAAGAGTTCCAAATAGGATAAGGTTACGAATTTTACAACCAAGGCTAAATACATAGTAGCTTTCGATGTAGCTAAAGAAGTCATTAGGATCAAAAAGTTCATTTCTGAACTTAGAGTGGCTCCAAGCATTACTAATTTAATACGTTTGCATTTTGATAACAATGGGGCTATTGCATAACTTGTGAACCATGACCTCATCAATTATCTAAATATGTTTTGTGGTGCTACCATATGAAAAGGAGATCATTGGTAGATAGGATGCAAAGATAAAAAGGGTCCCTATTGATCATAACATGGCTAATCCTCTCATAAAGGCACTATCACAAAGGAAGTTTGATTAACATGTAAATGCCATAGGCATTAAGTACATAGGTGATTAGCTCTAATACAAGTGGGAGATTATTAGTTGTATGCCTTAAAACTCATATATAGGGTTTTATTCATGTATTTAAAACTTGTTATTTAATATAATAAGGCATTTCTCTTAATATCATGATACTTTCATCACTTATAATTATTTGCAATATCTTAAACCATGTTATAAAGTCCTTAGTATAAAATCATATTACAAAGGAAATCTTGAATTATTCATGATGTGAGATTCTTATTTCATGTAAATGTCATAAAACCTAAATATCTCTAATCATAATATTAACAAGATGGGACATTGTTAATATGGATAGATCGGCACATGTTATACTTTTTTATTACATCAAGTAGTAATTCTTATAAGCTATAAGCATAAAGATGCTTGGAGTAAACATATGGATACGTACATGGGAAGTAAGTACATTGGAAACCTACCATGAGATCTTCACATAGATACTTAATCAATGTCAATGAAAGTATCTCATCATAAAAATGGTACAAATATCCTTAGGCTTGAAATCACTATCTTAAATATGCAGTGATATACTTTAACTCTAAAGCTTTTACTTTGAACAAGAAGTATGCATAACGAGGTACTTAGGTATGGCATGACATATTTGACAATAGGGTAGAAACCAATAAAGAATTCACCAACCTATATTATAGTGGGGAGTTTATCTCATAGTTCTAATGAGTAATCTTTACTTAGGAATATTTAGCCAAAGAAGGTGCCATGTGTGAATGGGATCACAAAGGGCATTTTTGGAATAAAGGTTAAATTATCATATCAAACATGTCTAGGGATTAATTAGACATACTTAGTTAAACATTAAATTGGCACAGGTCCATACTAAAAACTGGATCGGATAAAAGATGGTGAAAGGAGTTTATTGTATCGTAACTAGATATAGAAATGTTAAGTCAAACCACTTAACATGGCTAGACGTCTCTCTTGACTTATAAATAAGTGATATATCAATTGGAGGATTGATATTAATTCTATAAGATTGAATCTATAGAGTCTTAGTTGGACTAGGACTCTATTTCACTATATGCTTCCAAGTTGATCGAAAACCCATAGGGTCACACACTCAAAGAAGTAAAAAGGAGATTTAATGAGACTACATATTCTAATGATATGACATATTATTGAAAGATGAATTAAGAAGAATAAATAAGCAAATGGGCATAGGGCCCAATTACAAATGAATAATCTAGAAATAGGATTTTTGGAATTAGGCCTTATTGAATTGAAAACTTGACTATTTTAATATCTTATTTTTTATGGACTTTTAAGTAGTTAGAAAGGCCTTAAATGAGATCTTTTATTAATCCAAAATGGGGCCTAGTTGAGTCACATAGGATTAATGAATATGGGGCCAAAGCAGAATGCACATAAGAGGCTCCTTAAGCGCCATGTGTATAAGGGAAAAATAAGCCCAATTTGTGAGCTTATTTTAGGTCATTTTAAGCCATCTTTTAATTTTTAAAACCCTACCTAGACCTGACTTAATTAAGGTTATTTAAAAGTTAGGCATCCCTTTATTCCTTTAACCACCATATGCTATCTACTGCTTTTGTAGAACACATATAGAACATTTAAAAATACTCAGTTTCATGTCTTTCTTTCATCCTCATGGAATTCCTACTAGCACTTGGAATTTTGTGTAGCACTCTTCTTCTTAATTCTTGTGTGGATTACCTTGGAGGTATTCTCAAAGAGAATCATTGCGGTCTGTGACAACTTGGTGTGAAGAGCTTGTGAGAAGGAATTAGCTATCATCATTAAAAGGTAATATATTGAATGCTACTAAAATTATTGATTAATAAAGAGTTTTAGATCACTCATGTCTTTTATCTATGTTTGTTTTTCTAAAAATTTTTAATTTTCCACTGCCCTAATTAAAAAAAAGCAATAAGTAGTAATGGTCCTTTTTGTCGTGCACTTAGTAGCATCATAAGCTCTGATTACCTTATAAGAAACCTTCAAATCCACTTTTCTTAATCTAATGGTTACCATAAGTTTAAAAGGTAAAACATTTATGGCTAAACCATCATCCATCATGGCACAAGTTGTTCATTTCTCTTTTATCTCTAACTAAATGTAATAAGGCTTTTTATGGTCCCTTTATTCCATTGAGAGATCCTTATTTGAAAAAGAAATAAAGCCTATCATTTTGTTTAGATTGAGTTGACTACCTTTTCAAGTATGGCAGTAGTTCTAGTACTTATAGCATCTAAAGCTCTCACTTAGGCTTCTTTATGCTTTCTGAAAGCCATTAAAAGATCCCATACACTTATTGTAACACCCCCTACTCGATTCTAAAAGGAACTTGACTGAAGATACTACTTCCCATAGGTCACCAATCTTCATTCTACCCTAAGGGCCATTCATTTAACACTTATATCCTTATCTATCGGGGGGCTATGTTATCCTTATTTTCTTATTTTGATATGATATCACTCCTATAGGATCTATAAATGACTGCCTAAACCAACTAATTAGACAAGAATAAAATTCATAGAAATTTAGGCAACATAACAGTTACTCAAATGAAAAACCAAAATTTTAAACCTGTCAAAACACTTTTATAATCATCACAATCAATTTCTTAACTCCTAGACCCATCTAGTCCCCCAACAAATCAGACAGCATCACAATCACAGCTCTTAGCAACACAAAACAAGGTTTCAGATCCATCATCAGTAAATATACAGAGCATCAT
>CANXYI010186688.1:0-14524 GCA_948208565.1 Hura crepitans
GACTATAAACCTTTCTTTATGAACAATATAAGTTCAAATTCCTCCCCGCTCTACTGAAATAGGTGTGAATGAGGTCGAGTTCATGCCCTTATAGTAATACTACCTAGATATATCATAGAGCCTTCCAACCTTGGGTGTCACTCTCTCATAAACTACTGTGCCAATCTGTCATATCTCTCGTAGGATAGTATGTACCTTAGACTCATTATCATAAAAGGCTTTATATGGTTCTTATTAGAATCTAAGGATAAACACCAATTGTATAACTCTGCTAGCTTCCTAAGGGAAAAATCTACTCTATTTAATAGTAACTATGTTAACTTAGTTTATTAATTCACCAATACTTAAATTGCATCCTCTTTTGGGAGGTATGAGATGATCCCATCACTTATGTTTCAAATGGCTTGGCTTTACTTCTAAGCAGGGGCTTGGATTGATCTAAACAACCTAAAGGTATTTAAGGTTTAAAGTTACTTCTTAACACCCATTTCACTCGCTTATATACTCATTCTAGTTTCCTAGTCACCATTCTCATATTTCTAAGCCTGATACTTCCTAATATCTCTTATGTCTATTGCACAGAAGTGGTTATATTCTATTCGTACTGTCAATTTTTACTTAACTCAAAAAATTTTGAACATTAGGGCTTATCTCAATGATTTTTACATCCATCCATTCAACACCTTAGCTTTCATCTTCTTCCACCACTTAGGCCTGGCCTATAACAACCCGTAACAATAGGTTCCTTGCCTAAGCTTTCAGTATTTGCTTGAACAAAAAGAATCTGACTTGAATTCTATTATTATTCATGTGTCTTCTATCACTCTCAACTTTACTTCTAACTAACTAATTATACCATTAACTCTAGGCACATTATAATTAGAAAGAATCCATTATAGTTGTGAGCTTAAGAAATTAAAAATCTTTCCCTACTTAAGGTATCTCCCTGAATAGGGGTCTTTTCAAGGTGATAATCAGTTGAGCAATCACAATTTTTTTCAATAATTCCATCTACCCATACTACTTTGATTTCAACTCTTTTCATGGGGACACATGCCTTTGACTCTTAGGGCCATCATAATTACAACATCTTTTTCATCTAGATAGCACTATCCTTTCTAGTGCTACTATTAAGGTTAATTTCGGCGGATTCCAAATTGAATCCCCTGATACCATTGCCCTATATGCCAAGAAAGCTTTATTATGCCAAAGAAGTTAATCCTACTATCTCAAAATTACACCTCACCTCTAGGCATACCACTCTTCTTATCGAAGTTCGTAATTCCACTTTTAGATGTTTACCATCCTCTTCTTCAACCTAGAATAATTTGACATGTCATTAATAGACATTATCACCCCTATAAGCACTCATTACCAACACACACCATGCACTTTAAATATCAGTAGAAATAATTCACAACTATTCAAATACCACTACACTTTCGCTGTGCCACTCTGATTTCATACTTTCATAGTTATCTACTAAGGGTCCCTACACTATAACTAAAAGTGAGAATGATAGAAATGGTGATATTGCCAATGATATGACTCTTGCTTTAGATTCCAATACCTCAATAAAGTACTGATGAAAACCTCATGTTCCAAGGCTAACCATGAGTATGCTACTAAGGGTAGCTTTAGGAAAGGGACATAATTTCCTTCTCTGCTCTACTCATAACACTATTAGAAATCTAAAATAAGCCTGATGGCACCTTTCTATACCTATCAAATGGCTTTAACTATACAAGCATAAGCATCAAGATCCAAATATACTCTTATACAGAATTGACATATACAAACACTATAATCTTAAAATCATAAAATCTGCTCTGATACCATAACTATAACACCCACCCCTCAGACACTACAATTTATCCAAAAAAGGGTATTACAAGTAAGCTTACACTTAAACCTATTGCTAATGATCCACTTAAGAGGTGTCAAGGAAGGGTTCTACTTAAACTTATTTGTTGGTTTCATCATTTTATAGAAAACCTATTTAACCTAAAAGATAGTTAGAGACTAAATTTTGGTAGTATAATGGTTGTTTGGATGCCATAACAAAAAAAAAATTTGCTATAGTAAAACACTTATACAAATAGTAAAATCATTAAAACCAATCTTCCAATCATCACCTACTATAATAACATCAAGCGACTACATCAACACTGCAACATCACATCTATAAGTCTGTCACCCCTTATGACAACTCAAGGACATAACTAATACTCTTCCTTAAAGAAAGGTGTCAAATAAGGTTTATCTTATCTATTTGTAGCACATGACAACCAACTGTCCTGCAACTGTCTGAATTGAACTCATACACCCCTGTGTATCTCAACTCATGTAACTTTCATGATATATCATATCTATAAACTAAAACACATTCAAATCACCCTATTTACCCATGCCTCATATTATATTACTTATATATAGATTCATGATTAAATATAGCCGGTACATGCCATTTTAAACATTAGATACTTTAAATAAATGAAAGAACTATATGTACATCCAATTCTGACAGATTGGGATCTTGATGCTCGTTCTAGTGCTTCTAGTGTAACTGAGGATTTACATGACGTCTTATATCTTTAAAACCTGTACGAGGTAAAATTGCTCAGTAGTACTTTAATATGTCCATGTCTCACACTCTATAACTCCAATAAAATTAATTTGTTTAAAAAGACATAAAGAACAGTATGATATTATGCAACCTACTATATGCATGTATACTGAATTTTAAACTAATAGATGGGTCTTACCCTGTCTCATATATAATTCAGTTACATGTGTTTCACTTACCATGTCATGCATGTGAAATAACTGAGCATGCTTAATTGGCTAAACCTATAAGCTGGAACATATAAATCTGGTACAATACAACTACAATGCATTTCGGAGATGTTTTATCCATATTTGCATTAACTTAAGACTGCTCACGTTACTAATTAGATACTAGTATGTTTACTATTACAGTCCAATTTATAAGTAATACTAGCTCTCTATGTTATAAGTTAAATTTATTAGTTTCCATTAAGAATCTAGTCTTTTGAAACTGCCTAAAACCATGGGTAACACTTTCTAAGAATAACCCTAAGGTAGGGTACACGGGGCTGATAAAGTTGAAAGTTGAAAAGTGGTGACAAAGTGGGATTTCCCATTACCTTACCATTGTTGTAAGCTGATAAATAGCTGATAAACTGATAAATACTAGTGGCCTTGGCCACTATCACTGTAAATAGCTCATATGGCATTGATGTTAAGCTGTAAGTTGTTGCAAATCTGCCTAATAATTCCTTTTTGGCATACCAAAGCTACCTTACTTGGATTCTGAAGAGTTTACCCCAAGCTCTAGGTGATGGATTTTACACTGCTTAAATTTAAGTGTATTAAGAAATATGTATAGTGTCTTGGCCTTATTGTACTATAAGTTTACAATTTACTAAATTTACTGCATTTATTTCAATACCGGCTTTATAACTGATTGCATGGATATGTTCCAAGAACCATTGTTCTTTACTGACTACCCTCAAGTAGTTGAAGTTAACTTCTAATATTTATATAGACTAAATTAGCTGAGAGATTTAAACTGCTATATGTGATCATGCGAGAAATCATAATACAACTTACATGTTGTTTCTGCAAATAATGTTGTAACATATATGCTAACACTGTAAATTATAAGGCAACTAACATCCTGGTTTTATGAATAATAATGCAACTTGCATGTTGTTTCTATAAATCATGGTCATTACTATACTTGGTAAACTATTTAAGTGATCAATTCAGCATGGCGATTCACTCGTGAGCAAAGGCTCTGGTCCAAGAGCATTTTTATACTGTTTAAAGTGTGCACTATAAAATTAATATGAACTATTTTTTTTCATACAATTACTCAAGAACACACATGGCATAAATATTACATTTGTATCGTATCTGCTAGGGTTCCTCTACTAAATACCATTAAAAGAACTTCCCACTTGTGTCTATTAAATACACATCCTTATGTCGTGCTGTGTTCTAAGTTTGTGAGTTTTAACACGTGCCTTACTCTTTCACGTCTAATTATTATTAATACTCTGCTCATGCAAAGCCATCTAAATGTATGTGTGGTATAATTTATAATACTGGATACATAGGTCACTTGAATTCATAAAATATGCTTGTTACTAAAACATGTTTTAGTAAGGTACTGGTACTTAGTTGTTTAATAATATTAACTTACTATGCACTCAATGTGAATTAACTAATTGTGCCCATTACATAATGGAGTTAGGTTTAAAAATTATTCTTCGGATTTGGTTGTATTCTTACTATGCTCATACTCTACATAGTGTCCCTTTAAAGATGCTAGGTTGTGAGGAGTTTGGTTTACATAGTACTTTATTACTCCTATGGTTGATAGTGTCGATTAGTTCCTAACATAGGAGGTCCTTTCTTGAGAAGAAACTCATAATCCATGAAATTAGAATCATTCCTACATATCACTAACTTCTCAATTACCTCTTACACTTTACTCATCTGTTCCCATGACCTAGTTCTATTTATTCTTTGTTAAACTTCAATAAGCTTTGAGCTAACTACAATATCCAATATGTTATTCTATCCTTACACAAGCTTCAGTTATTTATGCAGCTAGCTTATTATTTTATCTATAATATAGGCGTGAAATATTATTCATGCATAGAAACCTACGTAGTGCTATACTACGAATACCTAGAAGATTTCAAGTTGATAAGTACTATTGTCAATGTAAGGACACATTCCATTAAACTTAACCAAAAACTATTTAGCTTAAGAAATAAATATAGTTTGAGAGATTAAGGGATAAGGGAACACATACCCTAAATGTTTTGGCTTAAATATGCCTTGCCCTATTCATCCTTCCTACCCTTGGTTTTTGTTTTGGGCTTGTTTCACCTTGGTCTCTGATTCCTAAATTGATTCTATTTTTGCTTATTTCCTTCTAGTTGGTCTTTCATCATTTATAAATTATTTTGCTTGATTCTACAATCATTACTACTACTTACTACCCATTTATAGCAGACGCAACCATTACGTTATCCTATTACAACAACAAAAGTGTTTCATCTCCACTCAGCCCTGCTTTACAGGGAGCATACCCCTCGGTGAGTGCTTCATTTCTGCTTTGCTTCTACTGCTGAAATAGTAGCTCCTGCATTTGTAAATGCCAAAAAGCTAGCTATATTTTCCTTTTTAATTAACTCTCGCACCGTGTTGTCTTGTAGGCTTATACAATAGCCTCATTATGTGCCTATAGCTACACAACTGTGTGCAGTAGCGAGTAGGAGTGTTCATGAGTTGGATTGGGTAAAATTAGAGATAAATCCAAACAAACTCATCCAAAAGGAATACAATGGTTTAAAATAGTTTGAATGTAAAAAATTGACCCAAACCGTTATGATTAAAAATAGTTTAATATGATTTGGAGCGGTTTAAATATAAGTTAAACTGCTTCTTTATTTTTATGATTTTAACTCTAATGATATTTCATTTATATCTCTATTTTACTTATAAAAAATAAATAAAATATGAATTATTAAATAAATAAAAATTTTGATATATTGAAATCGTATGATTAAAATTTTATTAAAATATATTCACATCGCTATATATGTATTTAGATTTACACTAAATTTATATTTATATCACTATAAGAAATTAAAAGAATTATAGATACAATAATCTATTTACATTTACATCATATTAATTCAAAATTTTGAAAAATAATAGGCAATTTCTAAATCATAAGATCAATAAATTTTAATACTTGATCAAATGTTCAAAACCGTATCATAAAATCAAAATGAATAAGTTAACAACAAAACAATTATCTCAATTGAAAATGATAATAAATTAGTGATTTAGTCCGTTGAATAAATATATAAAAATGTTAATAAGGATAAAAAGGATTCAATTGAAAACACAATTGCAGTAATTACAAAAAAATTATATAAAGCACTATTATTTAATATAATAATACAATATATATAATTTACGTAATTATTTAATATAATAGAATAAATAACTTAATATTTATATTTATATGACCTTAAGAATATAATATATTTCTACCGTAAATTATAAGTTAATATTTATATTTGTACCATATTAAAATTATAGGTAAAAAAATTAAAACCAAATAAATCATAGCAATTTTTGATTATTTCAAATGAACATTTTTTTTATTATTCTGAATAAAAATATTCCATTGCATTTAACATTTATTTTTTATTATTTTAAATATTACATTACACAGAACATTTGCTTTTTTTTATTATTAATCACCCAAAAAATAAAACAATCTCAACTTATCAAAAAAAAAAGTAAATATCTACCTAAATTATACTCCATAATAATAAAATGCAAATTAATTAACAAAAATAGACTAACAATATATCTAAAAGAAATCAAGAATAAATATATGTTAAGTAATCGTACAATCTTAATTTTTTACCATTTATTTATTAATATTATTATTTATTTATATAATAATTTTACTTTTTATTTTTAATTTAAATGATTCTAATTTGTACTTGATGTATTAAATATAAATAATTTTTTATATTTTTTGTTGTAGTGAAATCATTAAAATTAACGTCATAAGAGACTATTTATTTTATTTATTTTTTTGAACTGTAATATATAACTATTGAATGTATTAAATTGTAATCTTTAAATATTATGCCTTTTTTAGTCATTAGTACTATTACTTTCTATACAAATATTTTAGGTATTGTATTTAATTTTATTGTTTTAAATATAGTTTTTGAAATATATTGATTGTAGATATTAGTAAAAAATTATTTTAAAAAAAGATAAAAAAATATAAATACTTTTTTATATAAATATATTGTGGGCTTCGTTTGAACGTAGATTTGACATTAATCGAAAAAATAAAACAAAAAAAAAGAAAAATGGGATGAAATAGTTGTAAATGTGAGCATGAATATGAAGTGCAGTAATTGTAATTAGTAAATTACTAAATGATAAGGTAAATTAGAGTCTAAAAAAATTATTTTTTGTCAAATTTTTAAAAAATATTATATATATTATATATAATTAGTTATATATTATTATATAATAATTATATAATATAAAAATATTATAAATCTAGTTAAAAATATATAATTATATAATATATAATTATATATTATTATTAAATATATATTATACATAACTATATATAATATATAATTATATATAATGTATTTAATAAAATATATTGATTTGAAATGTTTCATTTTTTGTTCGAATTGATTTGGGATGGATAATCGAGTCAAAATAAAATAGATTAATATTTAATTTCAGTCTTATTCTAAATTTAAATTCTGTTCAAAATTTAAGATAATTTTTAAAAAAAATCAACTTTTTACGATTCGAAATATTTTGAGATAATTTTTAAATTCGATTCAAATTTTTCGTATTTTATACACACTCCATCTTGAAATATTATTTCTATTATTTTATAATTCAAAGCTAAATAAAAATTAAAAATCATAAAAATAAAAAAATAATTTAATTTATATTTAAATCACTCTAAATCATATTAAATTATTTTTAATTATAATAAATTAAATTAATTTTTTATATTTAAATTATTTTAAATCATCATATTCATTTTAAATAAATTATTATTCAATCCAACCCACTGCCCGCTTGAACACTCTAGTAGCGAGGTAGCGAGGCTGCCCATGCCTTTATTTCCCCCCTTTCTTTCTGTTCGTTAGCTGTTGATTAAATTTTGTTGCTGCAAAGTTTACTATGTAACAAATTCATTTGCAGCAGCTGTGATAGCGCACGGGGTCTGCTGCTAACAGTCGCAGCTACGGCACCTCGGTGCGCCAGCAGTACCGCTGCTTGCTGCAGTAGCTGGGTTGCTCGAATACTGCAATCAACAATATTAAAATTAGCAATTTATAGTATCACTGATCTGCAACACTACTCCTCTCCATGCCCTCATTTTAGTACAGCAACAGGAATCACATGGTGGGCATGGCAGTGCTCGCTTGTTGTGTGCACTGAACAACTGTGCTACTGTGAGCCAGCCGCTGTGCTACCATGCTGCAATAGCAAGGCAGCTTGCCTACCACTGCTGCTTTGATTCTATGCCCTTTCAATCCCCACAGTATTAGGGTGCTACAAAGCTTTCCTCCCGCTGATGCTTACCGCTGCAGCAGATGAGTTTCCTCCGGAGGCTGCATGCCCATCGTGACTCCACAACAACAACAGTCCATTGTACCCCCAACTACAATTCACATTGTCTCTTGCAGGTTTCCCCTTTTTTAATTTCAATTCTCTTGCTGAGATTTCCTCTCCTCCCCTATTTCCTTTAATGCCTTCTGTCCCCACTCCATTTTCACTTCCTTTTCTTCTCTTCGTGTGTCTTTCTTCCTTTCCATTTTCCCTTTTTAATTAATTCATGCTGCCACCGTAAATTCTAGAAAGTTACCTACTCTTTAAGTCGGTTTGTCCCACTTTTATTTTATCTTCTTTTTAATTAAAATTAATTATTATTAATTTTTGTAATTGCATGATTTGTTTTCCTGGCATCCATACCGTTTCTGTTTTCTAATAAATTAATCACTCTCTAAATATTTTATTAGTTTCATACAAAACTCCTTAATTTAACTAACTTATTGTAATACCATTTCCCCATTTATGCTAACAATATCAATTTAAATTAATATAGCTGCCCTCTATTTAATCTCTCTTTGAATCCATACTCGCTAATTAATTTACCAAACTTAAAATGTTTCGGGTGTGACACATTTTACCCAAACATTATACTAGCCATACAATGTAATTAATATGATCATTATTCCTAATATTCACACCTAACCATATTTTTTTAGTTTATAATTCATTTTGCACATGACTTGCAATGAATATACCAAATTAATTCTTCTAACTCTATACTTACTCGATTCACTACCTATACATTTCTCTAATATAAACACGGTGGTAAATCAAAGTTTTACATGTCATGCACATCAAATTAAATATTCAAACATAATACATACATACTTTAATACACTCCCAATTTACATATTATAATATATACCTAATTGACTTAATTATATCCTAACCTTTATCCAAACATGTCACATTTTACAATTTTGTTTCACCCATTTACATAAGCATTAAACATACACATTTTAACATTTAATTCCATATGTGATACACACATTTCCTTAAATACGCTCATACTCACACACTCACACATGCATTAGGCAACACACCCTACACCCTCTAAATTAATTTTTCTTTTACCACCACTTACCCAATCATGCATAATTCATTATTAGATTGGCATACATACGTAATAGGGTATATTTCCTCCCACAAACACAACCCATTCGGCCATACTTGCCTCACCCACTCTAATTGTTCATTTCAACATTTTTCTCATGTATATCATGTTATACATACACCACTAACTTAAATACATCATAAAACCCTATTAAAACATACAACAAGCCATGATTCTCTCAATTCCATATAACAAATACACACTTTAATCAAGTAAATTCACACACATAGATATGTAACTCATTGAATGCACTTATTATTCTACTCCTTAGCCTCCAACAAGCTCTCTTACATCAATTCCTCATAATTCCCTTGAATTTCCTACACCATCCACCATAAACATGCTTGATTTTAGGCTTGAAAAATCCCTAATAAATTCTACATAACTCCAATCACCAAACTAACACTAGGAACACTTAATAGGCATCAAAATACACTAGGGAAAACTATTAAATTAACACTTAAACCAATTACATGAAAATTGGGCACTATTCACCCTAATGCTTCTTCTTCAAGTTTAGCCCTTTCCTTGGTGATTTAACCCTCAAATAAGGATGAGGAGGTGATGGTGGGATGGTTAGTGGTGTTATTTTTTGTGAGAAGGGCTTAATTTTATGGATTTGAGAAGAAAAGAAAAGGTTAGGGTAATAGAAGAGAGGGCATCGGCCTCAAGGGCTGGAGAAGGGGGAGTTTTTAGGTTGCAAATGTTCAAAAAAAATTCCCTTATATATAACCCCGCCAAGGGCCAAGAAGAGGACACATGGAAATCCAAGGGTTGAGATCGTTCCATGTATCCTTATGGCCAAAACAATTATTTCTCTCACCTCTAAGCCTCCAAAAAATTCTGACTTTAGTGTCATTAATACCAAAGATTGATAACATTTATGTATCGTAGAAATCAAAATTTAAAACTAAGCAAAACTATTTTTATTATTGGATTTTATCTTTAATTTATTTAGTAAAAATCCTCCTTGAACTCTAAAAACCCCAATTCCATTACCAATGGCTTATTTGGAATTTTTGACTATCAAGTCATACTATTTTCAGGTCCTTTTCTACAACTTTGAAATATTTTTTTTAGCTAAAACTAGGTTACTATTCCTCGAGACACTAAAATAATATATTTAATTGCACTTTTAACCACTTATATGACCTTATTATCACTCCAAATTTCACCCAAATGTATTTTATAATATTTCATTTCATCTAATGTGATTAGATCATCCGAGCCCTAGAAAGAATTATTCATGGCCCAGTGTCACTATTCATAGAACCTATGTCTCAAAGTTCATTCTTTTCACACGTTGGCATTATGTTCATGCTATTTGCATATTTTTCACTCTTCTAAATATTTTCCACATATTACTAAACCCTAAAACACCTCTTTCTAACTTTGCCCCTAATAATTTAGAAAATGATAGTTACATCGCTCCATAAATTTTCATCCCATTATTCATACCAAGTAACTCTATTTGGTTTATACATCCATTTTATTCCCCACGATTTTCTTAGATTCTCATTCTATATGTGGCAAAAATGAACTGAAAGTTAGGGCATGACAATCCTTCCCCTCTTTAAGAATTTTATCCTCAAAATTCTTTTATCATAGAACTTTTAATTATTGTCAGTAAATATTTCTCTAGCTTAATCATTAACACTCTTTTTCCAATTATAATTTTATTATTTTTTTCTTTTTCCACATCTATGTATATGCATGTAAAGGAATAACTTAAGCACACATCATGTCAAAAGTATACTCTGTATAATATGAATTAGTTTAGAGATTAAAATAGGTACCCAACATTCCACCAGGATTCTCTGAGTCAACTTGACCTCTCATCTCAGAAGAAAGAGCTAGCATGCCCATCTCTGTGCTCACTCTTGAATCACCCTTAGTTCCAAAGCTACTTCTCACTCAGTCTCCTTCTACTTCTCTCTGGCTCACAGGGGCTGCAGATATAGGGACCTTATACTAGGTGTACCCTACTAACCTTTTAGGTTAATCCCTAACTTCATGCCCCATGGCACCACACATGTAGCATGCCCCCGAGTATGGTTCTCTAACAAACACACTTATGCCCCTTTCCACAATGCTTACAGATATTTTGAAGTGCATCAGAGGTCTAGCTCGAAAATGGCTGTCCAAATCCAGGAAACCTTGTCTCTATTCTTTGAACACGACCTTCACCCTATTGGGGTAGTCCACACTCTCTCCTTTCCTTCTTCCCCATGGTAAAACTTCTAACCTCCCTGTCATATGGTCTTTTCCTTCCCTAACTCTCTTGCCTTTCCTTCTGGATTTTCTCAATGGCTAGAGAGGCAGAAAACATATATAAAGATTGTAACATCCCTACATGATTCCCTAAGAAACCCGATAAATGATATCACTTCCCATATGATCACCCATCCTGAAATTTCTCTAAGTCCTCATTTCTTTAACACTTATGATTTTGCTTATTTATCAAATAAATGTTTCCTAAAACTCTAGTCTAATCCTTAAACATCATTATATAGGTCATAACAACCATACAAAGCCATTTATCAGTCAGTAATTAATTCCATAAAAATTCAAGCAGCATAACAGCTACCCGGGTAACATTTCCAAAAATATACACTTGTAAAAAGCACTTCTAATACCAATATCAACACCTATCATCACCTGGACTCTTCTAGTCCTCTAATATCATCACACATATCACAGACAACACACAAGGTCTCAAGCCCACAATCATCAGAACATACAAAAAATAAAATATTCAGATAAAGGCCTTTTATACAATTACCGACTTTAAGCTTAAAATTTTTAGGCAGCTTCAACTACTATTCTAACTATGCCCAAAACCCATATTATATACATGAGGGTCCTCTATAAACCATCAAAAGAACAAAAATACACCCTTGAGTTGATATGGCTGCTACACTGCAAAATCTACAAAGGTTATACTTCTACCTTTAGCTACCTGCGCACCGAAATACGATACGCTGAGTATGAAACTCAATAGTGAATTTGATGTCATAAAATATGTCATGCAACCATACATGCATCATTTAAAGTTCATGTCATAAAATAATATTATTTTATTATCTTGTTTCATTATTTAATTTATCAATCTCATGCCATTATTTTATCTGTTCATAAGTCCCATTATCACAAGCTGTCCTATTTCATTAAATTTTTTTATTATTCAGGCCCACCTAAATAGACAACTCCTTAAGACATTAGACAAAAGAGAAATCCAAAGCTATGTAGTGGCCCATATTTTAGATCTCGGTAGCTGCACCTACCTAGTCCGATAGCAGGGATCAGTTCATAGGAACCTCCCAATACTAGATAGTAAGGATAGCAAGGATCAGTCTATGGACCTCTCAATATCCCAAAAATCATTGGTGGATAGCAGGGATCAGCCCCGTGGGATCTCACAATATCGATAATCAAGCAACTAGGTAGTAGGGATCAATCGCGTAAACCTCCCAATACCTGAGTGTGGAGGGCCCAAATATCAGCACCTCGGGGCTGTACCCACATACATAATCATACTAATAAAGCTTAGAAGGACCAATACCTCTAGCAGCTACTAATTCCTAGTTGACCAGTCAAGTCTTCCAATGGGTGTCTAACTATTAAGTCAACTGTCTATTAATTAATTTTATTCAGTTACATATTATTTATTTAATTTATTTCTAGGTGATTAGTCCACAGTTATAAGTCATTTTAGTTTGCTTATTTTTCACTGGATAGTTATAGGTCATTTTTTTCACTAGATAGTTATAGGTCCATTTTCACTATTCATTTAGCACTTTCTCATGCCATTTCAAGTCTCCTTTCTGTGCCATACTAGGCCACATATTATCTCATGCTATTCATCCCAATAAGTCAATAATATTGATCTCAAAGTGTCATCAAACCAATTAAACTAAGTGCTCAAATTACTTACCACTTTTCAAGCCATTTTAGGTCACTTTTAGGTTTAAGTACTTTCCTTTCATGCCATTTCCATACCATTTCTACACCAAATTATTAACACATTTACACTACCTTTATTTGCCATACATTATACCATATTTATTCACATGTTCACACATATTTCATACCACATACATGTCACACACACACACACATGTATACATACCTTACTATACATGCCATGCCATGATATATCAAGCATACCTCTTGTCCATATCATAATCATGCACACACATGCATTTTTCTCATCATTTCTATATACACACACCTATATTCATGCTACACATGACATTTCTCATCATATCCACCATGATTACATGCCATATCATCATTTACATGCCATGACACCATGACTATACCTCTCGGCCACTTAAGGATCATATACATACATACACTTTTCTCACCAATTTCACATGCAAACCATCCTTTTTACATACAAGAAACATCACACCATGCTTATACCAACATTCCATAAACATGCATGATCAATTCAACATTTCCATACACCATTTCATGACAATTCATATCCACATACATCATGGCATGCTAGAATTATATCAAATTCACATACCTAAATCAATCTTGAATCTTTTCTCACACTTTGGATGGCTTAATTCCCTTGTTCACCATAATTTTGCCTTACACCTGCATAACACCATTCCTAACTTAGAAAATTCCATAAAAATCATACAAGGCTCAAATTGAGAATCTCAAAAACATGAAAATTCTTAGAATTAGGAGAATTACCTAAAACTAAAATAAAAAGCAAGGCAAGGTCACTTACACCGCACTTGAATTTTTAGGCCACCATATGTATAACTTAAGCTTGAGTGAATTTTTCCAACTTCTATGGATAGTTATGGAGCCTACAAGCCTTATGGACAATTTTCTACTTATTTTTCATGATTTTTGGTAGGGATTTTATGGCGAATTAAGGAAGAAAAGGATAAAAAAAAAATGGGTCGATTTTTGCTGTTGGTGGCATCAGCAGCCAAAGGAGGGAGATGGTGGAGGGGGATATGATTTGGCAAGTGACTGGAAGTACACATGGCAAATAGGCCTTTTATAGTGGTGAGTGGGTGGCTCGGGCGGCGACACGTGGCGCCTGAGTGACCCAAAAAACTCGATCTTTTAGTTGTAATTTCAAGCAATTTTAAAAATTCATCAGGGCCTCCAAAAATCATTATGTCTATTCTAAAAATCCTCGATTAGGCCTATTTAGGG
>CANXYI010186755.1:0-14297 GCA_948208565.1 Hura crepitans
CTGTCTATAGGCCTATAAAATGATAATAGAGAATATAAGAACTAGTAACTAATGGAGTAGTCATATAAGTAAGCAATCTTAAATACATAACTGAACTTAGAATGTCTGGATGTACTATGTGCGGAACATAACATATCACATGTTGCATGATATAACATAATATAATTGTGTTATTCCACCTCTGAGTGTTGTACTCAGCTTGTTGGCATTTCGATGCGTAGGTTGTGATCAGAGTCCAGGTCAGCTTCAAACATTAACATCAGTGTAGCTGCCTAGATCTATTGGTATTGTTATTTTCCTTTTTGAGTTATATGTATGAATGCACTCATGTATATAGGCTAGTGTGGGTAGTATGGAATGTATATACATTAAACCATAAACTGCATGTATATACAGCTATGTCTATATTAATAAATGTCTAGCTTTGCATATGTGTGTGCTGATGGGTTTATAACCCTGTATATTCTGGATTGAATGATTTATTGTGCTGCTGGCTATTGTCTAGAGGACCAGAGGGTCTAGAGGAGGAATAAGGAGGGCAGATGATTTAAAAGTGTTTTTCCTTGTAGGTTTATTTGGGTTAGTGACCAGGGCAGTCGATATGCTACCTAAATTTCTAGAAATGTCTAGTAATGCCTGATAAGAATTTTAACAGTCTAAAATAGACATTAATAAGTAAATAAATGATTTGAATGGGTTAAAGAACATGATGGTCAAAGTTAGTCAAAGTTGGGTAGAAGTTAAATGAAAGACCCATAGGGAAATCCTAGGATAGGTGACCTCAGTAGGAAGTGACACCCCTTGCCTATTTCAATTAGAAATTGGTAGGGGGTGTTACAACTAGAGTAGCAAATTAGATACTATTGATAGAGCTCTGCCTAGCCAATATACCATTTGATCACGAGAGGTGGTAGACTCGCCTGATGTGATAACGGGTACATTTTATCTCTATAAATTACCAGCTTTAGTTTTAATTGATCTAGGGTCTTCACTTTTATACATTTACATAGCACATGTATAAGATAGGGGCTAGAGTCATGTAACGCCCGTGCTTCGAGGCTCCATGAATAGTGCCACTGGGTCCGAGAAGTGTGCTCGGGGTGCCAGGTCACTTGCACGCAAGTCGAGGTAGTGACACTAGTCATAAAACTTTGAGGGGCTCTAATTTGATGAAAGGAGCAAATTTTTAAAATTTTAGTAGAACCAATAATTCATTTTGGATTATAAGCTATCCCTCGATACAGTAAAAATTTTTGGGCTAGGATTGACCTAGGATGTGCCCGGACGAACCCAAAAATAGTGGACCCTGAAGCTTAAAAATTACACTGAGTCCACTGGTGAAAGAATTTTTGAAATCAAAGGTCGGTTGCAAATTCTCATGATTTTTTAGATAGGCACGTAAATTAAGGTAGTCTAAAAACTACCCTATCGATCGAATTTGGCCACAAAAATTTAAGAGTGTGTAGAGGGGATTAAAATATGTGTTTTAAAATAAACGATGTAATTTTTTATGATCAATGTGAATTTTGGTGAATTTTTGAATTTTACCAAAAAATTGAGACATGTCGAGGTGGCTTGGGTAGTAGTGGGGCCTACCCATAATTTTCCAAGTGGCCTAATACCCTTGCCAAGTGGCATGGGTGAATGCCAAGTGGATAATTTCGCTTAAATAAGAGGAAAGAAACTCCTCCCTTGCTGTAATGGGTAGTGACGCCACAATAGCTTGGATGGGGAATTTCATCTTCTTCCTTGAAGCTTTTCTTGAGTTTACGGGTTCTAAAAATTCCTTTGGGATGTTAGTGAATTTCTAGAAGAAGAATGAAGTCAAAAGGAGCTCTCATGAAGAAATTAAAATCACTAAGGGTCCTGGGATCAAAACCAGTCCAGCAAGGGAAAAAGGTGAGCTTCCATGGCCTTTCTTTGAGTTTTCTCGAATTTTCTAGGCTGAAAATGGTTCCTTGGGGTGCCTAACATCTATGGGGATGTATGTAAATTGTGTTTGAGGTGAATTGAGGCAAGGAAGGGCTTGAAGAGCAAGGGAGAAAGTCACCGTGGGGCTGAAAATGAAGGTGGGTAGCCTTAGCATGGTAGGAATGGCATCTTCAAAATGAAAAAGGTAAGTGAATTCAGCCATTCACTTCATGCCCTCTAAATTACAGTAGCTTCCCCTTAAGTAGTGATGGTTTGGATTCATAAATAAGTGTGGATAAGTGCTTTCCTTGAATGGTTAAAGCTTTAGGCATGATGGTATGTAAATTTCATGGTGGATATGTGAAAAGAATTAAGGTATATGCTGATTTTGTTTATATCTTAGAGATGTATATGTTGTTAAAGTGTGCTTGTGATGTGTAATGTACAAAGTAATAGCTTGTGTATGGATATGTTGCGGTATCTCTTGAGAATTGCTAAGAAGATACATAATTGGTATGAATTGTGCATGTAGTCATCGCATGTATGGCTTTTACATTAGTATGGCATGTATAATATAAAGTATATATGTGTGGAAAAATGCTTGTTTATGGATGTGCAAGGTGTATATGTGATAAGTAATGTCAAAAGATATGTATTAGCAATAAGTCCCCTTAGTGGCTGAGAGGTATAATGGTAGGGGAAAGCTTGGCAAGTATGATATATGGGCAAGTTTGGTGCCTATGCATGATACAAGGTAATATACATGTAATGCATGACATCATAGTGACATGAATTTAGTAATATGTATTTTAAATGGAATGAAATGGTAAAGGGACATATGTGAGCGTGATTAAGTTATTGATTTATGAATAATTGTGTAATGAACACTATGGAAATGTATGATGTGAAAGTGATGAAAATACCTACCATGTATTAAACATATCTACCATGATGTACTCATGCGAGCTAAAATGGCTTAAATTATTTTGGCATAAACTTAGTTAATGTGTACATTAAAATGGCACGAAATGTAGTTAAGAAATGGCATGAAAAATGACTTGAACACGATTTAAAACTTGGGTAGAAATAAGGTATGATAAGTGGCTTATAATTACCTATAAGGGTGATGGCTTGTAAAGGAAAAATATGTTCATATTGTGTGCCTTTAAGGGCTATGTCTTGTAATTGAATATAATGGATTTTGAGCCTATGTTTTAGCCTTGTAAATGGCCTACTATATGTTGGATTTTGGCCTATGGAATGTATGAATTTTGTTGTTAAAAACTACACTGAAATTGGACCTCAGATGATCCCAAAAAATGTGTCTTGAAAAGTGGTCGAAATGACCTGCAACTGTCCAGTTGACCATTACCTGAACAAAAAATATATTAGACAAAAAATGTTAATTTCATGAGAAATAATGTTATGATAAATTAAGACATATTAAACCTTGTATATTGGTAATAACAAAACTTAATATTAATTTAGGGTTTTACCCAATAGAGCCAAAATGTGGCTATACCAGATTGGTTAAAAATTAAACTATGGCTAAAAATTAAACTATGTAATAAAATTTATAATTGTCTATTATTGCAACTTAAATATTATAAGAATACTATTAGTTAATAAATGGACTTAAAATGAGCTACTTGGCCCTTTAGTTAGAACCCACTGGATTGGTTGACTGATCAACTTAGGGATTTAGCAACTGCTAATTGTCTGATGTTCAGGCAATGATATTCATTGTGGCTGGGGAGGCCTATAGGCTGATTTCCATTATGTCACACAATTGATGATGATTATTTGTGGCTAGGGAGGTGTACGAGCTAATCTCTATTATGTCACACAGTTGGTGAGATTCTTTATGGCTGGGGAGGCTTACGGGCTAATCTCCATTATGTCACATTCCTTATGGTGATTATTTATGGCTGGGGAGGCCTACGGGCTGATCTCCATTATGTCACATAGATGTTGAGATTTTCCTTGTGTTTGAAGAGGCTACGGGCTAATCTTCATTATGGCACATATGCCGGTGCAGCGGTATAGGTCTAGAATGGGGACCACTGTACCAGTCTATTTTCCCTTTAGATCCAGTGTCTATCAGGGATGTCTTTTAAGTTGGGCTAGCTAAAATAATTCAATAAAGTTAATAAACCCACATATGACTGTGAAATATGACACAGGGGTATTTTAGTAATTTTCCACTAGTAATAAATAAAGGCTTAAAATGGTATAGTTTGAGTACTAAATGGCTAACAAAAACCAAGTACATAAATTACATGACTTGTGATCAGTAATTAAATAACTACAGATAGAAACACCCTAGGGATAAAATGGTAATTTTGCATGGTAACACTTTAAATTGAACGTGGGCCGTCAGTATAAGATAAATAGAGGTTTCATGCATGGATTAACTACTGGACATGTTTTTAATGATTGAATTCACCATTGTGTATTTTTATACTTAGCATACCTATTTCGGTGTGTAGCTACCCAAAATAGAGACGTTGCCTCGTAAAGCATGCAGCAGAGTTTTGAGGTCATATGTAGAAGGTTGATCATGTCTAATGAGTAGATTTTGCACTCTATGTACTTAGGTGGGATATGGGTGTGATATATATAAGGGATACATGGTAGTATCTATATAAAATGGGTTGTTCTGTAATTATTCATGTGATGGTTTCTTTTATGTTTATGTAATCTATATGTATGCTTGTGAGCCTGTGCCCTATGACTGCTGTGTTAGATGATGCTAATAGGATGATAATTAGGGGACCAGAAGGGTCTAGGAGATGTGATATATAATATTATAGTGTTTACAAGTGGATATGAATTTTGGGATAGTGACCAGTGTAGCCATTGTGCTGCCAGATATTTAGATGATACCAGATTGTGTTAGATTCTTTCTATAATGGTTGAATCATGATAATATAAACCTAAATGGATTATAGGAACCAACTAAATGATTTTGGATTCAGATAGAGTTGTCTAGTGCAGTATAAGTAAAAGTTAAACAAATGAACATGGGGAAAATTTTAGGATGGGTGACCTGACGAGAAGTGCACTGCTTATTGGGTTCTTCAGGAATCCAGTGGGGGATGTCACAAGTCATAACAGCTTGATGTAAACATTATGGTTAGCAACCCTATAAGGCATTATGTGGTAGTCAAAAAGGTATATAAAGAATTTCCTTTGATAGTTCAAGGACATGAATTTCCTACAGATCTAATTGAGTTGCCATTTGATTAGTTTTATTTAATCATGGGAATGGACTGGATATCCAAGCATAATACAATAGTAGATTGCAGACAAAAGTGGATTACAATCCAGACATTAGATTAGGCTAAAATCATAGTAATTGGTGAAAGAATGGACTTTTTGTCTAATGTTGTTTCAGCAGTTACAGCTAGGTGGATGATAAGAATGGGTTGTCAGGCCTATTTAACTCATATAGTTGATATAAAAAAGATGGAATCATATGCTAGTTAGATGCTAGTAATGTCAGAGTTTCCAAATGTATTCCCAGATGAGTTACTTGGTTTACCACTAGAGCAGGAGCTTAAGTTTGGAGTTAAAGTTTACCCTAGCATTGAACCAGTCTCTATAACTTTATACAGAATGGCTCTCATAAACCTAAAGGAATTAAAGATACAGTTATAAGAATTATTAGATAAAGGGCTCATTAGACCGAGTGTCTCTCCGTCGGGAGCACAGGTACTATTTATGAAGAAGAAGGATGGTTCCTTATGGTTATGTGTGGACTATAGATTTGAATAAAGTGACGATTAAGAATAAGTATCCATTACCCTACATCAATGACTTGTTTGATTAGCTTAAAGGAGCAAGTGTGTTCTTTAAAATTGACCTTAGATCGAGGTATTAACAATTGAGGGTTAAGGAATCAGATGTGCTAAAATAGTCTTTCAGACCAGATATAGGCACTATAAGTTTTTGGTAATGCCATTTAGGCTTACCAATGCTTCAGTAACTTTTATAGACTTATTACACAAGATCTTCAAACCTAATATGGATCAGTTTGTGGTGTTCTTTATATGTGATATTCTAGTGTATTCTAAAAACAAGGAGGAACATGAGCAATATCTTAGATTAGTCTTACAAACTTTATAAGATAAGAAACTCTATGCCAAACTAAGTAAATATAAGTTTTAGTTTAATAAAGTTTCTTTTATAGGACATGTTACTTCTATAGGTGGCATTCAGATTAACCCAAGTAAAATAAAGGCAATATTGGAATGGAAACCACCTAAGAACATGATAGAGATTAGAAGTTTCCTAGGTTTGGCTAGCTATTATAGGCAATTTGTCAAGGGATTTTTGATGATTACAGCACCTATGACACGCCTACTACATAAGAATGCTAAATTCATATTGGATGATAAATGTCAAGAAAGCTTTAATAAGCTAAAGGCTATGGTGATAGAGGCTCCAATTTTCACACAACCAGTGTCAAGGAAGGACTTCATTACCTATAGTGATACCTCTCACAATAGACTTAGGTGTGTTTTAATGCCAGATGGCATAGTTGTAACATATGTATCCAGACAATTGAAATAAAATGAGAGGAACTACCTGACACATGATTTAGAACCTGTAGCTATTGTGTTTACTTTAAAGATATAGAGACATTATCTTTACAAAGAGATGTTATATGCATACTAATCACAAGAGTCTAAAATACCTACCCATATAAAAGGAATTGAATTTGAGGTAACATAGATGAATGGAGTTTATTAAGGATTATGCTTACCTTATCGACTATCATTCGGGTATAGCTAATGCTTTGAGTAGGAAATTTATATTAGCCATGAGAGTGATGAATGCTAAGCTAAAATTTATGGATGATAGAACCCTTTTAGTTAAGTTGCAAGTGAAACCAAGTCTGGTACAACAAATGAGGGATGCTTAAAAGGGAGATAAGAAGCTTATGGATATTATGAGTTTGATATAAGAGGTGAAGTCTACTGAGTATGAAATTAAACAAGATGGATGTATATATTATATTAATCAGTTATATGTTCCAGATGTGGAGGAAATTAAGAAACATATTTTATAAGAGTTCTAAAGTGCTCCATATGCAATGCACCCTAGAAGTATAAAGATGCATCATGACTTTAAAACCATATTATTGGTAGCTCTATATAAAGAGGGATGCAATGGAGTTTGTCACCCGATGCCTTACTTGTAAGTAATTAAAGGCTGAGCATCAAGTTCATTCTAGATTGTTTTATCCTATTGCAATACCAGAATGGAAATGGGAAAGAGTCATAATAGACTTTACAGTTGGGCTACCTATGACTAGGAGTAAATATGATTCAGTGTAGGTAATTGTCGATAGGTTAACGAAGACTACCCATTTTATTCTAGTGCACATGGACTACTCTTAGGAGAAACTTGCACAACTATACATAGATGAGATTGTGAGATTGCATGGAGTGCCATCTTCCATCATATCAAATTAAGACCTAAGGTTTACATTAAGATTTTGGAAGAAGCTACATAATGCCTTGGGTACTCAAGTTACCTTTAATATATTGTTCCATCCATAGATAGATTATCAATCTGAATGAGTCATCTAGGTACTCAAATATATGCTAAGAAGTTATGCTATTGAGTTTAAAGGAAGTTGGGATCATTATCATTCCTTGGCAAAGTTCTCCTACAATAATAGCCATCAAACAAGTCTAGGCATGGCACTTTATGAGTCCTTGTATGGAAGGAAGTGTAGGACTCTACTTTGCTAGAGTGAACTGAGTGAAAACAAGCTAATAGGACTAGACCTAATTAAGGATGTTAAAGAAAAAGTTAATATTATCTGAGATAGAATGAAAGCAGCATCAAATAGACAAAAGTTGCTTATGGATCTTAAGTGAAAAGACATTAAATATGAGCTTAGTGATAAGGTTTTCCTTAAGGTGTTGCCATGAAAGACCATGCTTTGGTTTGGCAAAAGGGGAAGTTAAGTCCGAGGTTCATCAACCCATACGAGATGATAAAATGTGTGGCACTGGTAGCTTATAGGTTAGCTTTGCCTCTTGAGCTACAGAATATCTATGATATCTTCCATGTGTTAATGTTTAGAAGGTACAGATCAGACCCCTCACATGCCTTATCAATTAAGAAAGTAGAAATACAACCGGACCTATCATATAAGGAAAAGCCAGTAAGATTAAAGAGTTACGCAAAAAGGCACTACTGCTAGTAAAAGTGTCATAGAGATATAACAACTTTCACGAAGCAACTTGGGAGAGTGAAGAACAAATGAGATAGTAATATCCTCAACTATTTGAACTAGGTAATTTTAAGGATGAAATTCTTTTAAGAAGGGAAGAGATGTAACGCCCAAAAATCTTGGGTTTATGAATAGTACTTTCTGGGATGTGAATAGTGTTTTTCAAAACCCGAATTAAACTAAAGTGATCAAATGGAAGTATTAATCATAAAATAACTTTGGGCAAAATTTGAAATCAAAACAAAGTCATTAAGCTAGTTAAAAATACAATTTAAGATTTATGGTGGTGTCTTATGAATAGTAACCTAGTGTAAGTTGAATTGTAAAATATTTTGTTTATGCTAAAATGACAAAAGAATAGCAAAATCGGATGCTCAAATATTACAAATAGTTCATTGGTAATGGAATTGGAATTTTTGAAGGTTAAGAAGCAAATTATAAAATTAAATGAGAATTAACATATTAATTTAATTTAGTTCCTCTCGATTTTCAAGTCCAATTTTCTCGGGATTTATGGGTCTTGAATTAAGGAATTTATGGGAATTTAAAGAGGATTAAATGAAACTTTGAAGTAAGCAAAATAATTTTAAATGAACATAAGAAATTGATGAATTATGGTGGCCAATGGATTACACATGTGGCATGACAAGAGCCCTTCATCAAATACATTATAAAAGGGGTCAAACTCAATTAAAATGATCATAAGAAAGAGAAGTCTTCATCTTCCTTCACCCATATGAATATGATGCCAGTAATACACCTTAAAGCTGTCACTTTTTCTTCTTCAAGTTATAACTACAAGCCACTCAAGCTTTAATTCCAATCTAATTCAAACCTTTTGGACTTTTAAATAAGGAATTAAGAGAGAGAAAGCAAGGAGGATGCTTAAATTTAGAGAATTTAAGGGTTAGAGTCTTATGTGAATAGTACCCCTAAATTGAATAAGTGTTTAATTATTCAAGTTTATATTTTTCTATGGTGTTTTTCAATGCCAATTAAATATTTCTTAAGTGAATTTCAAGTTTCGAATTTCTTAAAATTTATTTGGAATTTTTCTAAATATAAACCTTATATGTTTGTAGAGAAAATTGATTCAAGCCAAGAGAAAGCAAAGGAGAATGTGTAAAGAGCTTTAATGGAGGCCAAAAACCATATTTGTAAGTGTATTCAATGAAGCATGTCTTGTGTGCACATAATTCAATAATTAAAGTGTGTGCTCATATACTTAAATGGCATGATTAAATTGTATAAGCATGTATTAATTGAAATTGATGTTATACAAGTGTTAATTGAATGCTTATTTCAAGATTCAAATTGAAACTAAGCTAAGAAATGAATGATAAGTTAGTGCCACTTTGATAGCCAAATGGTGTTAGCATGTGTGTGCTTGCGTATATTACCTTAGCATGAGCAATTGGTGCTTGTATGATGTATAATTAAAGGAGATGATTAAGTAATGCTAATTTGTTGTTTAATTAATAATTGGTATGGAAATTAAACCAAAATTGATTGGATGTGCAGGTATTCTTATGAGGCCGAATGGGATGGTTGTATGTGTGTATATAGGTATTGGCTTATCATAAGTGTTTAATGCAAGTAGGAAGCATACATAAGGTGAACATTAGCTTGAAGTCATGTTATGGCATAAAAAGCTTGGGAATGTACATTTTGAGCTAAAAAGCTAAATTGGCGAAACGAATTTGATTGTGGAGAATTAAATATGTGATAGTACAATTGAGGAGTATTACGAATAATAAAATAGTAAGATGTGAGACTATAATAATTATGATAAAGAAAAAAAATAAGAAACATGTAACTTGTATATGCATAATATGAGACAAAAATATATCATATGATTTGTAAATAACTTGTCTACATTTGTTGTGTGACACCCTTTACACGATCCAATTGTCGAACTCAAATAAGGAGAGGCATACAAATTGATATTAGAAATACTCTTATGGAAAATTATATAAACTAAAACCTTATTAATTAAGATTGAAA
This sequence comes from Hura crepitans, assembly GCA_948208565.1. Lineage (NCBI taxonomy): Eukaryota > Viridiplantae > Streptophyta > Magnoliopsida > Malpighiales > Euphorbiaceae > Hura > Hura crepitans. The sequence goes on from CANXYI010186755.1 coordinate 10,166, forward strand.
CATATTTTGCATATATGTAGTTATAAAAATACGGGTTTTCAAAAACTGTTTTCTAAGGAACACTATTTGGGTCCTTGTGCCAAAATTTTAGCAGCATAACGATTGTACCGGGCACTATCCCAAATAGTAACCTATATAAAAACAACACTTCTAAAACTTTCAAATATAGTACAACACCATCTGGGTCTATCTTGTCACACCCCGGCATTTAGTACAGTTTTCCATAAGGTTAGAAATGGAATTAGAATAAAAAGTGGGGAATAAAATAGAGGTACGAATCAGGTAGAGTTGGTTGGTGTGAACTACGAAGCGAAAAATGATTGAAGGGTAAAATGGTAATTTCGTGAAAAGTCTAGAGGCAAAATGGGAAATTCACTATTCATGGTCAAAAAGAGGAGAGAGACACATGAGAGTTATAAGGAAGTGACATGTGGCATAGTAATGATGAGAAAATGTGAGAAAAACAAGGTTTAGGAGCGGGCCTTGGTGAATAGTGCTACCTGGCTCGTAAATAGTGCCCCCAGGCCGAATAGAGCTAATTTGACCAAAAGCTAGTATTAATTATAAGATACATTGTACTAAAATTTGAGAAGAATTTGATATCATATAAGAGGTTAAAAGTTGAAAATAAAGTTTGAATTTATGGTCTACGATAGATAATAAATTGCTTAGAGCTGAATCAAAAAATTCAAAAATGTGCTCAAAAAATTTCGAAAGTGGCACATCCTATTGGCAAAAAATTATGAGGAATCCAAAAATCACAGTGTTGGAATTTTTTGAAGATGGGAAGTATGAGGAAAAAATTAATGGAATGAATTCACATTAAATGTGTACATATGTAAGGAAAATGACAAATAATTATGTAGGAAGCATTTTTTGCCATTGGATTAAATAGTAATAAGATTAATCTTAGCCATCTAAATGGAATTAGGTGGGGAGATGAGGTGTAAAGGATTAAATGATATTTTTAAACTAATTACATGTGAAAAAATCCCTACTATCTAAGTGTAAAATGCTACTTTTAATCCTAGCCATTAATCTCATGTATAAATATCCAAATATTAATATTTTATTCATTTAGTTGCATCCAACACTCCCCCAAAACCCCTCATGGCTGAAATTTCCTTCATGAATTCCCTTCCCCATTTTTTTCATCTCATTACACCAAATAATCACTAAATATTACAATTAAATTATTATTCTATCCGTCTTATTATGCTAGCTACCCAAAAATTCTTAGAAAGAGCAAGGAATTAGAGGAAGAAAGGAGGTATTAGGCAAGGGTTTAGGGGAATTTTTATGGTGGTAAGTGGTTCTCAACCCAAGTAGATTAAGTGATTTAATTAAGATAATTAGGTGATAGTTTATAAGTATATAATGAAATTATGTGATTAATGCTACTCTTAGTGCATTTTTCATGAGAAAATTCATTTATAGTGTTGATGGAAATGGAGGAAGGATCATGATGAGATGGAGTTAAGCAAGAAGAAATGATGGATTGATGGATTTGAGCACATGAGGTTTGTGTATTCTAAATTATGGTTTATATATGTTATGGTTTATATGAGGTATGAGTAATACAATTTTATGGATGGATAAAATGTGTGGATAAAATTGATATAAGATTTATGCCAGGATACGTAAAAGTGAGGAAAATAAATAAAAGAAGGAATGAGATTTAATTAGTATGAATTTACATTATGTAGAGAATTTTTAAGAATTTTATGTGTTATGAAAGTTACTAGTTTAGCTTGAATACTTAGTTGTAGTAGAAATTAATGTTAAAAGACATAATTAGAATTCAAAGGAACTATGTTAAAATTGTTAAAATGATGAAACAAAATAGGTAGGATGAAAACTTAATATGGTCAAAACATACATATTAAGTGAATAAGAATATTTTATGGTTAATTAAGTACATAGTGCAGCAAATTGTAATTGTAGATATGTAGGAAAATAAAATAGGTTGAATAAGTGGTTATGGCTTAGAATTTTGGAAGATCCGAAAAATACATAAGTGTGAATATAATGAATAAATAGGTATAAATGGATAAATAGATAATGGAATTAAAGTAGGTATAATTAAGGAGAATAATAGGCCTAATTATATGGTATAATTTACTAGAAAGGAAAAATAAAAAAATACATAATATCTAGTTGTATAAAAGAAAAAAGAATGAAACGAGTTGATAACAGAATTAATTATAGACACATAATTAAAGAATTAAAGAGGTATATAAGAAGAAGGTAATAATAAGAACTATAAGATGGTGTGAAATAAATTACATAGTTTAATTTATATATGGTAGATAACTTAAAGTAAACATGAATACAAGCATAAAAATACATCAAAGGTAAAAGAAATTAAATGTAAGGAATAAAAAGAAGAAATGTATTATTATGATATAAACCAAGAAAGTAAGGGAAAAACATATGGGTTACATGTATGTTTGGGAATTTATAATCATTATATTAGTAAAAAGAGAAATTTATTAATTAATTAACTAAGTATAATAAAGAGGGTAAATAATTAGACACTTAATTAATGAAATAAGGATTATAAATTAAGTGATTAAATATCTAAGAAAGTCTTGAAGGGTAAAAAAATGCATGAGTAAGAATTTATAATTAAATAAATTGAATTAAATTGAGAATGTGAAAATAGAGGGAAATAAGAAATACATACCTAGGTATAAATGAATAAGGAATTGATGGAATAATAATAGTACTGATAAAGAGGTAATAATAAAAATTAAAGAAATTATATTTAAGAAATTGAGTCAAAATAAAGTTTATGGAATTAATCAATAAAAACTGAAGAATGATTTATTTATAAAGAAAGAAAGAATTAAGGACATTGGAAATATATTAAGGATTTATATATGAAATAATAGAAAGTAAGCTGATAATTATACTTAAGGAAAAGGTAATGATATATTGTAACAGCGTAATCTAAGGAAATTAATTTAAAAGACTTATGGGTAATTAAGTGAACAAAGAAACTCCAACTCATGGAATGTAAGTAGAATGATATAATGATGATACAAGTGATGAATAATATGGCTACGAGCAAAACTAGAGCATTAATATGTTTAAGAGGGATCGAGAGAAAAAGTATGCTATAATGATAAATTATGAAAGTTATATTTATTTGGTCATGTGAATGAAATATAATGCCGATGTTTATTATGAATATGATTCAATTTCTTATGATATGGGAATTTCATGGAAAAGAATGAATAGTGAAATGCAATGAGAACTAAGAAATAGCTTATATAAGTTAGACAACCTACTGGGTAGGTTAACCGGTCAACTAGAGAGTTAGTAGTTGTTAGGGGTTTTGGACCCTGTAGACTATTGCCTATATGTTAGTATGGTGAGTGCAACTACTAAGGTTCTGATAGAGAGCCCTACACCTGGGTATTGGGAGGTCTACAAGGACTAATCTTTGCTATCCAGGGTTATTGGGGAAGTCTGCATGAACTAACTCTGACCATCCTGGGTATTAGGAGGTTTGCACGGACTAATCCTTATTTACCTGCATTTTAATGGATTTGGGAGGTCCCTTGGGGCTGGTCCCTGCTATCCCCATTGTCGGGAGCTCTACTTAGGATGATCCCTGCCACTCTGATTTGGGAGGTTCATATGAACTGATCCCTACTATTGGGTGGAAATGGATAGGTACAGCTACCGAGGTCTAAAATGTGGCCCACTACATAAGTTGAATCCCGATATCTAGTGTTAAGAGTTTATCTATCAAATATGGGTTAAGTAAAGAAATAATGAGGTTAAAAATTATCAATAAACAAGAAATGATTTTATAGTATTGAAATTGGATGTTATAAAAAGAAAAATATTGAAATGATTTACAGAGGATAAACAACATTATTAATATCACAGCCATAAAGTACTATGAATTCTATGTACCTAAGAGTGGCATAAGTGACATGGACTCATTAGATACAAATTAAAGAGGGAATTGAATAATTAAATATCAAAACACTAAAAGAGTGTGGATGAACGAGTCTAAGAGAAAAACAAGAAAGGAAAGATAGAAGTTTTAGCTAGAAGTAAAGGAAGATTGTAAACACACACTTGCAAATATATTGAGGAAGTATTGATTGAAACCATA
>CANXYI010186805.1:0-13423 GCA_948208565.1 Hura crepitans
AAAATTTGACCTGAACAGTTACAGGTCATTTTCTGTCATACTGGACAATTACCATTCAATTTTTCTAAGTCATTTTTTGTCACTTTCTTAGGCATAATTAAGTCCACTGTAAGTCCATTCTAAGTCACCATTTTACTTTCATTTATGTCCATGTTCATAGCCATTTACAGTGCATAATTTTTTAGGTCATTTTTCCTAAATAGTTATAAGTCCTTTTTTATGTTTTGCATAAGCAATTATAGGTCTTTTTCATGGCATTTTCCTATGCCAATTGCACCCATTTTTATCCATTGCCATAGATCTAAAGCCATACTCAATTAGACATACCAAATGGCCTTAAAAGTGGCTTTAAATTCATTTCATATAAACCTTATAAAATGTCCAAATTTAAAGTATCATTTACTTGTAAATTTAAGTCCATTTTAAGGTCAATTTCATTATGTCATTTTAGGCCATTTTCAAGTCTCTTTTTAACTACTTTCTAACCTTAAATGCAATACCATAATTTATACATTTTCAAGTCTTCTTACTTATACATGTTCACTTATTTCATTCCAAATGCATAATACACAATGCATGCCAATTATGCCATGCCATTCTCATATACACATACCATGCCATTCCATACTTATCATGTGAAATTTACCTCATATACCTCTCGGCTAATGTTTGCCAATGGTTATATACACATTTTTCTTCACATTCAATGACACATACACCTAAAATGACATCATTTAAGCATGTATATACACACACCATGCACATATCATGCAAACCAAGCTATAACATGCCTTGTACATGCCTCAACCATACCAATCACACACACACATAAGCTTTATTTCACCAAATTCACCACATATACCTATAATGCCATCTCTAACATGCCAATTCCCATTCAATTTGTCATGTTAACTTGCTATACACCTAGCCTACATCTTAAGGCAACCTTTCAACCAACTAAGGCATAATATGAACCCTTTTATTTTTCACCATACACATTTATAATTCTTACATTTTTAAATCAAATACACTAGAAACCATCACCTTTCCACCTAATTCACACCATACACTTAACACACACATACCAACCTTTCAGCTAAAGTGAGGCCTTAACCATTTCTTCATTCTTTGCACTAATTCAGCATACATATCATTCATTTAACATAGTATGAACCTTAATGTAAGCATAACACACCATTACATACTCACTAACCCTTAAAACCATAACTTCCATAAAAGTTTTCTACACCAATTGCTCATAAATTCTAAATGGCATGCTTCTAATACATTAAATTCACATACCTTTCTAACAAGCAAGGCCTTTTCTACACTACAAGCTTGTGAGTTGCCTTGTTGCACATCAATTTTCCTCATTGCCCCAAACACGCCTGCTTTTCTTAGAAAATCCATAGAAAATTCTATAAGTCCCTAAATGAAAATCCATAAACATAAAAACTCTTAGAATGGTAAAATTCTTTAGGAAATAAAATAAAAAGGAAGGAAACACTTACACATACAAAGTTTTAAGAATTCTTGGATTTTTCTTAGATTCTGTGGCAACCTATTGCTTCCAAACTCTTTAAAGATCAATTTACAACTTATTAATGGGATTTTTGGTGTGAATTGGTGGTTGGTTTAAGCTTGAGAAGCCATGAAAATAGAGGAGCAAAGGGGGTGATGGCACTAGGAATATAAGGAAGGAGAAAGGGAGAAAGTGGAGATGGGTGGGGTGATCATGCCAAGTAGGTAGCTAGGTCACATAATGGAGTATATATAGTGGATAGGGTAGCGCGAGTAGTGACACGAGTTACCCATGCACCCTAAAATTGCTCGATTTCGATAGAAACTTCAAGAATTTTAAAAATTTACTTAGGCCTCCAAAAATCATTGCATTTGTTTTAAAAATCCTCAATTAGTCCCTCATAAAATTTCAAGACCAAATTCTCTCCATAGGATAGTTAACTAACTGCTTTAATTTATGTGCAAAACCCAAAATTAAGAAAAAGTAGTAAACGACCTCAGAATTTAAAAATTCATTCACCAATGGACTTAGGGAAATTTCTAACCTTTAGGGTATGGTATTTTTAGGTTTGTCCGAGCACATCCCAGGTCATTCCCAGCCCGAATCCATCTAAGCCTACAACCCACTAAATTATAGCCTAAAATAATTTATTGGTTCTACTAAATCTTTAAATTATGTCATTTTCATCATTTTTAAGCCCTTTAAAATTTCATGACTAATACACCCCACCTCGAGCCTCGTGAAGGTGACCCAGTACTTCGAGCACACTTTTTAAGCTTTAAAGGTACTATTCATGAAGCCTTGACTTATAAATATTATAAGATGGTTGAATGGCATGCATAGTGGCAATGTGAGGTGTGTTTATAAGTGATAAGTAATAGTACTAAAAATGATCTAAAAAGTGGACATAAAATGCATTCATGAGGAAATTAGGAAAGAAAGTAGTGGACGGTGCACATGTATATTGTGACCTAGTATGATGCGTATATATGTGCATAAAAGTGACCATTTATGGTGTCGCTTGGTATAGACAAGTGTAGGGAAATGAAATATGTGAAACAAAGTAAGTATATATATCATTGGGTAATGATATTAATACTCTCATTATGGTATGAGAAATGATGATGATAATGGTATTCATTATAGATCCAATTGTGATGAATTGTATGATAATGCCAACTTTAGAATAAAGGTTAGAGAAATGACCAAATGAATAGTGACAAGTCATAAAGTGACTCATAACTGATGAATGTGCAAAAGTGAGAATATGCTCATAATTATGATAAAAAAATGGCATGATAAGAAATGGTAAATAACCTATAACTGTGTAACTAAAATTGATAATTAGTAGTTGGCCCATATCAATTAGACACCCATTGGATGGGTTGACTAGTCAACTAGGGAGTTAGCAGCTACTAGGGGTTTTGGTCCTCTTAGGCCATTGCCTATGTATGTGACATGGTGGGTGCAGCTGCTAAAGTTTTAATAGAGAGCCCTGCACACCTAGGTATTGAGAGGTCTACACGGACTGATCTCTACTATCCAGGGTCATTGGGGAAGTCTATATGGACTAACTCTAACCATCTTGGGTATTAGGAGGTCTGCATAGATTGATCCCTGCTTGTTCATTTTATTATGGATTTGAGAGGTCCTTCGGGGTTGATCCCTGCTATCCATCTAAGGTGCTAATTAGCATTTAAGAGGTCCCATGGGGCTGATCCCTGCTATCCCTACTATTGTTGGGAGGTCCACTAGGACTCATCCCTAACACTCTAATTTAGGAGGTTCACATAAACCAATCCCTACTATCAGATGGATTAGGTAGGTGCAGCTACCAAGGTCTATAATGTGGGCCAGTGCATAGTCTGAATCCCATTGTCTAATGTTCATAAGCATCATCTTTCTAGTATAAGCTTGAATAAGTAAAAAGAAGTATACTCTTAATATTATATAAATGAATCTATGTGACTTGACGGACATAATTAAATTGATAAACTGTGTGATGAAGGAAATTAGGTAGGATATAACGCATAAAACCTAAATAGTGAAACAAACTAATAAAAGGGCATGATTATGATTAATTGAACTTATATGGTTAAACTCACTTCATAATGTATGCCTTCACATCATAATGTGTTAACATGTATATATTACATCAATTTCACCATTGAGTTTATACTTGGCGTATCAATGTTTTAATAAGCAGGTTGTAGATAGTAGAAGTAGTCCAGCCTCATAGGGTGCAGCGTCTCGGGGTATATTTCAATCTATTTTTTCATGGGTAGTGATAGGCACTCATGTATAGTGGGAGTTAGGTCTGAGATGTTGATGTAGTTAGCTTTGTAGTTTGGAGTATTGAAATCTGTAAATGTTAAATTGAACTATCAGGTGAGTGTTTGTACTTATGTGCTGCATGGCTATAAATATTTACATGCTTGAATGATGTGGGTCTAAGACCCTATGTGATATGACTATGTGCTATGATTAACTAATTGATTAGAGGACTAGAGGGGTCCAAGAATTAGTGAAAATGTTAATAACAAATACAAAAGTGTTTTTAACAGGTTTAAAAATTTTGATTTTTACTTAGGTAGCCATTATGCTGCCTAAATTTCTATAAATTAGATGGTTATCCTGAAAGGTTGTTCTATTAGCTCTTTACAGTCAATATAGGTTCAACAATAAGTAAACACAGAGAAAGGGTAAAAATACACCACCAAAATAAGTAAGATTATAAAATTTAAGTGAGTGATCGCTAGAGTAGAAACGAGATAGGTGACCTACAGAAAGTAGCATCTCTTATACAGTTTCATAGAGAATTGGACAGGGAGTGTTACATTAAGTGGTATCAGAGTAGGTTTAGGCATTTTTAGGCCTAATATGCCTGAGTGCCATGGTTTAGGGTTCTATTCTCCATAAAGCTACACTATATAAGGCTGATTATTTGTTCTCTTATAGTTATACATGATAAGTGAATTGACCCCACTAAAATGAGGGGAAGAGATGGCAAGCCATGCCCCCACTATTATACATGGACCAAAAGCAAGTGTAGCCATACTAGTGTCGAGTGATGTAGCATACCATGTGACACCTATTACTCAATCTGGTCACTAAACATGACTAATGAGTATGCACATAACGTGTTATCCAATCTCGACATGTGTATATTATTTAAAACCATTTTATTTATCATGATTAAAACATAAAAATACGAGTTCCTAAAAACTTTTTTAAAAACTAAATTACTAATTCAAATTTGAGAATTCTCATGCCAAAATTTTGGCAGCATAACGGCTGTAACATGCACTATCTCAAAATTTTGAATAGTAACATGCGAATCAAAATACATTTTTAAAACATTTCTCAACATTTTTTCCACTTTGTGATCCTTCTAATCACTCTAAGTCACAAACATCATATTCATAGTATCTCAACCTCAAGAAGAGATACCATACACCATTTTAGATATATACAGACTTTAAAATAATCACACAAATTAGAAATCCAAAATTTATTATTGTTTAGGCCCATCTTAACCAAAATACATCATATGAGTGCTTCTTATTTTATACATCATAAAGTCCATAATAAGTACAAAATATAACAAAAGAATTCTTCCTCTCTTGATAAATTGATGATTCGAGGCTTTCTTTCAAATTGTCACCTTACTTACATGTAGACACTGGGTTTTTGGGGTTCCCATGTTCGTATTGCCTAATGATGAAGAAAAGGATTAAGTTCCAATGAATGAGGATATTAATGTCCAATTTAAAGATCTCAAAATTTTCCTTAAAAACATAAAATAAAAATTTGTGCCTGGCCCAAAAAAATCTCACGGTGCAACTCAAAATGCAAAAAAAATAGGCATCTGGGGTGGGTAAAGCCCCCCACGGTATGGAGCGTTTGAAAAAAAAAGGCAAAAAAGTTTTAAAATTAAGGAAATTGTATTTTTACACTTTTTTGGCTTTGAGGCAAAACGACGTCATGTTGCTTTGAAATGGTCATTCCATTCCTTGTTGAAATGGCCATTTTAGCCTCAAAACATTCATTTCATACTTGTCTAAAATGACCATTTTGCCTCAGAGAAATGACATTGTTTTGCCAAAGAAGGCAAAATCCGTACAAGACACTCTATGGGCAAACACCCATTTTAAAGCAAAATGGCTATTTCACCCCCCAAAATGGCTATTTTAACTCAAAACGACCATTTCAACCTCCAAAATAGCTGTTTTAGCACCTCAAGAATTATGTATAAAATGCAAAATTCGTACATTTTTTCTCTTTTTAAGGTCTCTCTCTTGGCTCTTAGGAAAATCACTCCAAAAAAGGAAAAAATAGATTCTCTAAACACCATATTTAGTATTCTAAAAGTTTTTTCTCCATGGGTTTCCATCTTTTCCATCTTTTCGAGATCATTTTTTTCCTAAAGGCAATTATACACAGTGAGCCATTTGGTTCTCCTTCTTCTTCTCTTTCTTTTTTAAGTTTTTCTTTTATCCACCTACCGATTAGGTTCAGTAATTTACTAGATCTATGTATTATTGTGGTCATTATTGCCTTTTTGTCAGTTTTTTGTGTCGTTATTATCTTTGTGATGTTTATTTGGTTATTAGTCTTTTCTGTTTTATATGCTGATTGTTTCTATTTGTCCGTGTACTTCTTATACTAATGTTTTAATTATGTCATGATGCGAGTTGTTTGATATATTGGGAGTTTGCTTGATCAATCCTTTTTTGCCCCTTTTTATTGAATATCGACGAAGTAGTATTTTGGGTATTTCTGATATAATTTTATGCTTATATCGATAGATTATATTTTAGGCAATTTTTATGTAATTTATTTTATTTTTAGGTTAGAATGTATTTTAAGTGATTGCTATGTAATTTATTTTTTAGTTTAATTATTTCCTTGTATATTCTGTGTATGTTGTAATAGGTAGAAAAATGATTTTTCATGCCATAAAAAATAATTAAACTATTTTTTACGTAATTAATTGGTGTTTTCCTAATAAAATGAATTTGGGTTTTTCCTTAATAAAAGTCACAAATTATAAAAATCTGTTTTCTAAAAATAAGCATGCGAGAACCAAAGTTCTCAAAATAATCAACTACCTTGTTATATGTATGTCAAATAAGCATGTGAGAGCCAAAGTTTCATGAACAATAAGATCGATTTTCTAAAAATAGCATGTGAGGACCAAAGTTCTTAAAATAATCAATTACTCGGTTTTAGCCACCAAAATATTTTATATCTAATTAAATTGGCTTTTTCATAATAAAAAAGATTTGTATAAAAAGAAGACACAAACAATAAAATTCATTTTCTAAAAATAAGCATGTGAGAACCAAAGTTCTCAAAATAATCAATTGCTCGATTTTATATACGTTATCTTTAATTTAAAGCACTTTATTTATTTCTATAAATATGTTCTATTATTCCTTGACCTGAATACATGATTTATTTTAATGCCTAAAATCTACTTGAAGGAAATGGATAATATTATAAATTCAAATTGAAATTCTGTATTAACTTGAGGTATAAATAAGTGTAGGGTTTTGAATTGCTCTAGTTTTAGCCCTACAAGGTATTTCTTAGATTTAGTCGAGTGGCAACTCTTACCTTGTGGTACCTAACTCGCTCTTTCTAGGCTAACCGAATAGTGGTGTAATCCTTGGGATTCCTCAAATTTACTTCTCATCTTTCAAGACTCGATGAGTGAGATTTAGGTCAAGTCTTTGGGTGTTTTGGTTCGATTGGCCCATGAGATGTGAACATTATGCATTGTAAAACAAACGATGCACTAAGCAACAACTTAGTGGTGTAATCGAAATAACTTAAGTAAATATGCCATAGATGCTTCATATATTAACATGCCGATAATAAGTATGAATCATAGCATAAAACATGCACAATACACATAACAACATAACATATAAGTTATATGTCTAGCATAATATTAATAACATTAATATTTCTTTAAAACATGCCATAATAAATGCAGACTAGCTTATCAATTAAATAATCCAACTATTAAGCCCATACGTAAGAATATGGACACTATAAATAACGGAGTATCAATGGACCACCTAGGTCCTCAAAACCACATAGGCCCCGCACACATTAGACTCAAAGTTTAGAACACTTATGACCTATAAGTCAAAATATAAAGTTAAATCATAATTACACATCAGACCTAAAGGTCAAAAATAAGATCCAAAGATCAATGCATTAGACCTATAGGTCAGAAGAATCAAATCAACCCGAAGGTTTACGCATCACAACTCGAAGGCTATAGAGGCACCAAAGTACCCTAGTAACTACTATGACTCCTAGCTAATCAGTCAATCTATCTAACTAAGCTGTTGCTTACATGGGCTACAAACCAATTATATTTAATTTCACTTTATTGTTATTCATTAATATTGCTTTTAATTACCTTGGTTTAGCCAACAGAAGACAAAACTAGGGAAACATTAATTTTTGGACTTAAAACCTCACTACGCAATGCAACTTCTCATTAAAATGCCAAGTTTATGATTGTCACATGCATAGGTCCATACACATTTTATATCATGAATTTGCCATATTAAATGGATTATTCATTAATATTACTCCATAATCATGAATAATACGTACATGGCTTATAAGGTTATGCACAAACATCATATTATTCGTATATACTTCATTTACATGTATTAAAAGTTTTCATCTCAACATATGCACATCGTACATATCATAATCATGCTACCAAAGATTTTAGTGTCACTTATAAGTCACTTACATCATAAACATATTTGAAGCACATTATGGTAGCAATAAAGCATATAAAATTTGTTTCACATAATAAATGCATGATCACATGCATTTAAGTGATTAAGGACTCATTATTATTCATTTCATTATTTTTTCATATTAAGTCATGCACTAAATGCATCTTAAAGGCACCCTCATATACCATTTGCCATTCGGTCTTACTCATATCACAAAATTACTATTACATATCCTTTTTACCATTAATAACATCTTATTTAAATTTCATACCTCATTTCCATTTCTTATAATGATAAAAAATTTTATACACATTTTACATGTAAAATGCATGCCTTCACATACATATATACATGAGCTAACATTCACTCCACATACACTCACATAGCCATTTCAGCCATAAAGACTTACAAGTCACTTAGCACACATACACACATAAATTATCATTTAAAATATATCTACATAACCATTTAACATTATATATTTACATACATCATATTTTACTTGCCATTTATATACTTACATACACATAAACATATACCCATAACTCAACTTTCTTTATTTTCATCATCATAACTTCATTATCATTAATTACATACTTACATACATCTCAACAACATCATTTATTGTTCACATATGCATTTATTACACATTAATGCATATTAATTTCATTTATTACATTTAGGGCATATTATGGAAAATTCACAACATAATCAAAATCATGCAATTTATTTCAATTACATATACCAATAAAGTCAAAATGCACTCTTGAGTTCAGCTCACACCTTGGTTTTTTCCTTTGTCTTGAGTTTAGTCCAATTTTTTAACTACCTATTATAGGTTCATTTCGTAAAAATTCATCTAAAATTAACTAGGCATCAAAACAAAAAACCAAAAACATAGACATGACCTACGGGACCTAAGGATTATGGGAAAATATTAAACTTAAAAAATCTAACTCAAAAAATTCATGTTACTATTCATTGACCCATAAAATCAAGCTTTTCCTTTAATTTTTTGCAATTCTTGAGGTAAAAATGAGGTTAAGAGGCTGTGAAGGTGTGGATTTAGGGCTCAGATGTGCAAAAAACAAGCTTAAATCAAGAAGTGAAGAGGAAAATGGTGTTTTTCCTCTTTTTAGGGTGTCACAGTTGATAGAGGAATATGACATTATTCTTTTATAGACCAACCTTTAACCCCTTTTATAGATTTTTTTTTCATTTTTTTCATTTCCTTATCTTGTTTTTGATACCCAAGAGACCTTAAAAATCATATGAATCAAACCTTAAAAGCCTATAAAAATTCATGCTTGAAAAATTCAAAAAATCGAGTAAAAAGGCAATTTTTAAGGTTACTTGAGTTTTAGGAAAAATAGTTCCTGATCTCCAAAAATTCCAATTCTAGTGCCAATAGGCTCACTAGAATTTTTGAGTATCAGGTTGTATTAATATTGTAATTTTCTGAGCAACTTTTAAAATATTTTACGGTTTAGATAAAACTAGGTCTCTATTCATGTGACACTACTGTAAAAACATTCTTTACATTTTAACCAACCAATTGACTTTTGATTAATTTCAAACTTTGCCTAAAATTATTTTATGATTAATAATTTCATTTGGTAACTTCATTGCATCCCAAATCTCGAGACATTATTCATCCCGAGAAAGTACTATTCATAAAAGTCGGGATTTTTGAGTCGTTGCATTACTTCCCCTCTTAAAAGAAATGTCATCCTCAATATTACCTAGTTTAAATAGATGAGAGTACTGCTCTCTCATTTGAGCTTCTATCTCCTATGTTGCTTCCTCTATTCTATAGTGCTTCTAAGCAACCTTCACCAGTAGAGCTAACTTGTTCCGTAACTCTTTAACCTTTCTAGCTAAAATTTTGATAGGCTCTTCTTTATAAGACAAGTTTGGTCTAACTTTCACCTCTCCTACTGATAAGACATGTGTCGGGTCTGATTTGTATCTTCTGAGCATAGAGACATAGAAGACATCGTGAATCTATTGGAGTTCTGGTGGCAAAGCTAGTTTGTAAGCTACTAGTCCCACACATTATGTCACCTCGTATGGTTCAATAAACCTCAAACTAAGTTTTCCTTTCTTTCCAAAATATAGAACTTTCTTCTATGGTGAAACCTTCAAAAATGCCTTATCTCCCATATCAAACTCAATATTTGTAACGATCCAAAAATCCCAACTCTTGTGAATAGTACTTCTCAGGATGATTGCACTACGGGGAGTATTAATTATGAGAGAATTTTGGGTAAAGTTTTAAGCAATCCGAAGTCATTTGGATGGTTAAAAATGCTAAAGAACATTTTACGATAGTGTCCTATGAATAGTGCTGTAGGCAAAGCTGAACCGTAAAATAATTCAAAAGTTGCTAAAAATAATCTAAAAATATTACAACCCAGTACTCAAATATTTTGAATAGTCCATTGGCTTTAGAATCAGAATTTTTTGATATTGGAAAGTATTTTTACTTAATTTTTGGGAAAGAAAATATAGTAATTTTTTAGGTTTCCTTCGTTTTTTGGGCTCAAGGTTTTAAGGGAATTTAGTGGAGGAATTTATCTAATTTTGGGAAAAGAAATGAGGGAATTTTGGCTCTCTAAAAGGGGATAAAAATTTTACAAAGTTTTGGAGAATAATTTTTAAAAATTATGAATACCCAATTCCCTCCATTTCCATCCCAACTTCCCTCTCTCTTTCCCTTGTAACCAACACACTCCCCTTTCTCCCTCTCTTCTTTTTCTTTCATGTTACACTAAAACCCATTATCAAAAACTTTTCCTAAAGGGTAAATCATCCTAAAAGGAACCCATAGACACCAAGAAACCTAGATTTGGTAGAGTAACTCGAGAGGAACTACAATTTCCCTCCTAAAGTGAATAGTGCAGATCCGACATTCGGGCAATTTTTATTTGGTTTTAATATTTTTCCTAGGTTTCTCGGTTGCCTAAGAGAGTATATATAAGCTCATTTTGATTTTCAAAGTTTTTTACAATTTTATATGATTTTTCTAAAAATCATACCTATTTGATTTGTAGTCGAAAACTCAAACCAAGCTTCCCAAGGCAAGGAAAAGGCCTAGGAGAGCATCGGGCATCCTGAACAACCTATCTCAGTATATGTAATCACCTTAATTTGAATGAAATGTATATAAATTTATTATGGACATTATGACATAAATTGGCATTTAATGCAATAATGGGTAATAAATGCATTTGTTGGCATGAATACATGTTAAAGCATGTAATGTTATGGCCTAGAACATATTATACATGTGTGATGCATATTTATGGTGAAATTAAGTAATGAATACATTATGTGAATTTTATGCATTTATTGATGAATGTATGTAATTAATGTGCACATGTGTGTGTATCATTAATAGATGTTATTATGTGGCAAGAATGAGATGCATGGTGAAAGTATGTTCATCAAATGGTCATTGAATGATGACATGCTTATATATGTAGTGATATAACCATATAATGCTAATATGCGATATTGATGTTATCTGATCTTGTATAGTCGATTTGAAGTATATGGACGTGATATTAAACATTTAAGCATGATTTCTAATTATAAATATGTATGTGTGTGATTTAATGGCCTTGGGTATGTAGAGGCCGAAATTTATGCATATAGGCCATATGTGCATTTTGTGAATTCTAGCATGTGCTTTTGTTTATAAAGCTTGCTTTAGCTTTAAATGCCTTTATATGTGTTTACATGTGTCAAATGAAGTTGTGTATGTGCTCATAGTGGTGGTTGAATGCCATCTTAAATGTTGTATGGTTTATTGTCATGTATATAGTCATATAATGCATACATATCGCTAAATACTGATAATATGCATAAAATGGCAAGTAATGCAAAATGCGATTGTTGTGTATAACCATGATGCATTGGACATTACGATGTATGTTAGTGATGAAAGTAATGGCAAAATACATGATTATGATGCCAGATGAGTATTATAGTTCTTACATCTAAGTAATATGACCATTTGGTGTCATTGAGCTTATGTAAGCCTAATTTAGCTATTTTATGTATTATTTGACACATGCTAGTAAACATGAGTGTTTAGGCCTCACTGATATATGAAATGGCCAATTTGATCAGTTTATGTAAGTTGTGACATAAACAATGTTATGCGTTTTAAAATGGTTAAAATGAGATAAATCAACAAGTTTAATGATGCCTATATAGTTAGAAAACCTAGTTTGGATAGGTTGACCGGTCAACTAAGATCAACAGCTACAATGTTTACCTTTGGGTAGGAGACCTACAAGTCATATGCATTTTTATGTCGACGGGCATCAAGCTTTCGAGCCACTATTTTAGCACTTCCTTATGCGAAGCCTACGGGCCGATGTGTTTTGTATCTGTGGATACAAATGCCTTTGGTAAATCATTTTACACACCTTTGAGTGTATTATTATCTGCTATCTAGCCTTGGATAATTGTCTCTTTAGTATGGGCATGTGTTAAAACATATAATAAGGATAGTTGTGATTCTAGCATAAGTTAAGCATAAAATAATGTTATTTTCATTTTAAATGATGTGTTATGTGTGACATTCATAATTTTGACATAATGATAGGTTAAACCTAATAATAGGATATATGTGGTATAATGTGGAGTTTAATACTCATATAATTGATGTGTTGGTTCATATAGGGTTTTAAAACCCGAATATGTGGTAATGATGCATATGTATGGTTATGGGTCAAAATGCGTGTTGTTATGCTTGTTATAATGTATAATGGAATATGTGTATGTTTATCGATATATGAGTACTTTATACATATGGTTGATTCTATTTATGCTAAGAGCAATTATGTTGTGAGTATGGACATAATATAGTTTTCATGTTTTTAAAGGCAAGTATGTGCTACAATTGCATAATTATGTGATATTCATAATGTGTGCATGTGTATGATGGTAAATGATTCATATGGCATATATTTTATAAAATTATGCTTAAAATGTTATATCAAGTTAAAGTGATTACACCACTAAGCGAAAACTTAGTGTATTGCCTATTTACGATGCGTAAGGAACAAAATAGTAGATTAGAGTCAAAGCTTCTACCCATAGAAGAACATGAAGGCTACCC
>CANXYI010186879.1:0-11315 GCA_948208565.1 Hura crepitans
CTGCTTCCTATACTAATATATTATTTTTATTGTTATGATGCGAGTTGTTTGATTATTTGGGATCTAACTATTATATTTTTGGCCACCTCATTAAATCTTGGTGAAGTAATCTTTTAGTGACCCATTATTTTTTGTTGTCTATTTTATTTTTTATTTTGTGGGGTTTTCTACTAATTTCCTATTTTATTGCCAATTTTTGATTAGATTGTATTTTAGGTGTCCAAAAATGTAATTTTATTTTTATTATTTATTCTGTTAGAATTTATTTTAGGTAATTGCCATGTGTGATATTTTTATTGTCGAATTATTTCCCTATATATTCCATGAATGCTGTAATAATTAGAACAATGATTTTTCACGCGATTAGAAAAATAACCAAAATATTTTTATTTAATTAACTGGTGTTTTATTAATAAAATGGATTTTGATTTTTCTTAATAAAAGTCATAATAAAGAAAAATTATTTTCCTAAAATTGACATGCAAGAACAAATTTCTCAAATTAAATCCATCACCCGATTTTATGATGACACTTCTAATTTTAATCTCGAAATATTCTATGAATGCCGAATTAAATAGAAAAATGATTTTACATGTTAAAAATAAATAATAATAATAAATTAATTTTTTTACCCAATAAATTGGTGTTTTGCTAATAAAATAAATTTTGATTTTTCTTAAATAAAAGCTACAACAATAAAATCCATTTTTCCAAATTAGCATATGAAAATCAAAGTTCTCAAATCAATCATCTGATTTTAATAAAAAACAATACAATAAAATTCATTTTCCAAATTTGGCATATGAGAAGCAAGTTCTCAAAGACAATCAACTGCCCGATTTCATGTATGACATTTCGATTCCAAGCACCTATTTATTTTCCTGTAAATGTATTTCAAATTCCCATACGTGAATACGAGATTTACTTTAATTGCAAAATGTCACTTAAGAAAAGGAATAATGTTATAAATTCAAATTGAATTTTCATATTAATTTTGAGTATAAATCAGAGTAGGGTTCCAAACCGCTCTAGTTTTGGCCGTACAAGGTATTTTCCAACTTGGCTTGGGTGGCAACTCCTACCTTGTGGTGCCCAACTTGCTCCTCCTAGGCTAATTAAATAGGAGTGGCCCTAGATTTCTCTAGCTTCCTTCTCATCTTTCGAGACTCAAGGAGCGAGGCTTTGGCCGAGTTTTTAGCTGTTTCAGTCTGATCAGCCCAAGGAAAACATAAGGGATGTGAACACACATGTTTAGGCCCAAGCTCTTAATACATACATATGAGTTCTTTATCATGCAATATCACATAATATATACATAACAACATAAATACCAAAAGAAATCTTCTCTTGATCTTTAATTGCTGAGATAAGACTTTAAAACTTCAATTTAGTCTTCAACATATGCATCACAAAAACAAATAATGTGCTAAGCTTGATAGCTTAATGGTGTATACAATAACATGTGCCAAAATGCTCTTATGCAAAATGCATTCATGATAACATTATGAACAATTTGTAACATTTATGACATATTAATAATATGTATAAGCTGACTATATAATCTCATGTAAGTCAATACATGTGATCACATACATAGCTATTGTCAATTTTATAAGATTTTTTAAGCATTCTTATTTATTCTTAGTCTGGCTATTTATGAAGATTTTACCCATAATCACAAACATAATCCCAATACTCGATAACAAGAATTGATGGCCACAAAGGCCATATAAGGTAATATATTGAATTGGGGACCACTATGGTCATAAAAGCACCACTTAGGTCTTACAAGGACCATGGTGGTTTGAAATCAAATAATAGCTTGAAGGTAATTATAGGGGTATAGAGACTATAATCGAGGGTTTGAAAGCCATGTACAATGGCCCAGAGGCTTTAAATAAGCATCAAAGTGTTGTAGTAGCTGCTAATCTCCCTAGTTGGCCAGTTAACCAACCTAGACTAGGTTGACTATATTCATATGGCCAATTAAGTTCTTATTTATGTTTCACATAGTTACATGCATTTTAACATTCATTACCTTTTTATTTTAACATTCATTACCTTTGGCAAATTATTTTAGATAACGTATGTTTTAGCATCCTTATCTGCCATATTTTGATCTTGGATACATTAAGCATCGTCTAGTATATGTCTTAAGGTAATAGGTATTACTTCATAAAAAGACAAGAGACCATATCTCAAATATATCATTTGGCCACATTATGTATACAACATGTCTTAGTATTCCATGTTCACAAGTTTATAATTCATGTCATTACCTCATTCTATATATCATAGACCAACATACTCTTCTCTATGCCTTTCCACGCTTATAACCATGTTCAATTACATTCTCTTCTCATGTTATATATTACTTTCATAGCTCCAAATATTCTTATGCCATTTTATATATACAATTACATAAACATTATAACATAAGTGCATTCCATTATCACCATGGTCTAGTGTTTCGACAAAAGCACACATATACCCTAACATTAATTTTTCATACTTTATCCCATACTAACATTATCATTTCATATCCTTTATCATCTTTACAACTTGATATCAAGATTAAACACACATATCATGCAATCAATTTAACTTAGCATATAATTCAAGTGAATTAACATTTAACATCTATCTATAACTATGTCATAGGTTTTGACCTCTTACGTATCCTAAACTTAACCTACTTTTCATCATCACTTATCACCAATTAAACATTTATTCAATGTAATTTAACTATGTATAACTATCACAAATTAAATCTCATCACTTACACACACATTTATATCATAAACACAATTTAATGAATCAATTCACACACATATGCTCATAGGTTGTTGTATACACTTACAAAGGGTCTCAACATAACTAAATAAGCTTCATCAAGCCTTCTCCTTGCCTTTCCCCTTGCTTGTTTCCCCTTTCTCTACAAATATACAACATATAAATGCTTAAAAATCTAAAATAAATTTCATGTGTTTCCTAACTTCAAACTAACATTCAAAAACTCTTATTAGACTCAAAATACAACTTAGAAAAATATCAAAGCTTAAAAAAACCACTTACATCAAGTGGAGTTACTATTTATCGAAACCCATAAATCTCTAAAATCATCATCAATTCTTCTTAATCTCTTTAAGCCTTGGCATAATCTTTCATAAAAAATTAATTTGATGATGATTAATGGTTAATTAAAAGCTTAATTATGTCTTTAAAAAACTTAGAGGGATTTAAAAAGTCATCGGCTAAGAGAGGTAGAAGATAAAGAATGTCTTGTTTCTTTTGACCAAATCTTGAAAATTTTATACTTCACAAAATCAATGATCAAGATTAGTCCATCTTCTCATCCAAAGACCTACAATTTCCTAAGCTTCATTTGCTAGTTTAAAAAATTTCTTTCTTTGATTTCTAAACCTTAATTATCATCTCATAAGTTCCCAAAAAATCTTTTAAAATAAAACTCGAAAGGTTAGAACAAATTGAACTTAAAAATAAATAAAAATCATCTTAAATTGATAATTTAATATTTGCTTATTTTTGGAAAACACTTCTTGATATTCAAAAATTCCAACTTTAATATTAATAGACTATTTAGAATATTTGAGTATCATGTTGTACCATTCCCAGGTTAATTTGAGCAAAACACAATATTTTATAGTTCAACTTCAACTAGGTTGCTAATCATAAGACTGCCATAAAAACTTTACTTCTAATTTTAACTATCTTAATTACTTTGTTTCCACTTCAAATTTTGCCCAAAATTATAATATAAATAATGTCGCTATACGGTGGCATTAGTGTAACTTGAATCTAAAAAAATACTATTCATATCCCAAGAAATACTATTCATAACTTTAGCATTCTTGGATATTACATTTTAAAGCTAATTCTAAAGAAACTTCCTTTTGTATTCATGGATGAAATGCTTATTTGAGTAAAAAAATCATGGTGTTCTATCTATCATAGTTTTCATTCTTTTCTATGTAAAGTTTTGCATCCTTATTTTGAGGGTGATAACTACTTTTTTCCTAATATTTTAGCCCTATTGTAACACCCTTTACCTAGTCCATAAGGGAACTTAATAGGGAAGCGTTATAGCACATGTAAATAATATATAACAAATGAATATGAATATAATATGAATGAACTTAAAAGCGTAAGCCAGAAATTTAATTTTTATACTTCTAATGAAAATGTTTTTCCTTTGCAAGTTAAATCATTTTAATGTCTTAAAATGTTTCTTAAATGCGTTATCATGCCAAAAATCTCGTAGCATAATAGTTGTATTAGGGTATTATCCAAAATAAACCTATATAAAACACACTTCTAAAACTCTTATACATCTCAAATCTCTATTTTAACAACTAACAAAACTCATTTTCATTAAACGTAACTCATAAGACATATATGTTACTTTATTTATAATCTATCATATCATATTATCAAACTCATATCATGCAACATGTACCATATGTTGCATATACATCATGCCTCTTAGAAATAACTCATATCAAACTCATTCTATCTTACTCAAGTTGATCAAAAGCATGTTCCACTATATCAGAATTAAAAGATAGACTTATGCACATATACATAACATTACATGCCTCTTTTTATCTCATAATGCAAAGAGTTCATCATACATGGAACTTATACTTAGAATGATACATAATCATTTTAATATAAAGTAGTTCATCTCTTATTTGTTATTAGATGTTTAACTTCTGCTTAGACTAGACCATTAACCCTTACCTATCTAGCATTACCCCATACATTAAAAGCAAACATGATACACTAAGCATATAGCTTAGTAGCATATTCTAAACTACAATAATACATACATACACACATGCACACACATATTTAAAAATAGCCCATACTAGCGTTTGCTTACATATTAGGAAAGAATAAGAATAAAATAATATAAAATGATTAAACATTCACTTATACATAAATTGCAACACTCCTAACATAAACACATAGTGTCAAATTTACAAACTCTTTTCTTATATTTTATAACTTTAATTTGTTAGGCAATTCCAAATACCTAACATGAATAATTATTATGTCTAAAAAGATTATCCAAATTTCTTAGAATATTTAATTTTCTCAAGGAATTATTAATATATATAAAATATTATGAAACAAATACTTCAACTACATAAACACGAGTGAAATAAACATTTGTTTATGTCTTTTAACTTGAAATGTTATAGTTATAGCCTTTTTATTTTTAAAACCATCATTATTTCTCATTAGAACATATTGCTACTAATTTCTATATTATACTCCATTAACCATATCATTAATGTAAAGTTTTAACTTCTTTAATGACCGTAGTACTACATTATTCCTTCAAAATTAGTTAAAAATTTCTATATTAATGACATTAATAAAATTTTCCCATTTCTTTATGGAATTGTTCTAATTCTCGAATAAGAAACATGTAGGCATATGAAGTATAATATTGTGGCACCCAAAGGCATAAATTGTGGTACTTGTAGGTGTAAATAGCTGAAGCCATGATCTATAGTACTAGAAGGCATAAGTAGCTGAGGCTACCAACTATGGCACTAGAAGGCACAAGTAGCCAAAGCCACCATCTATTGTACCCAAAGGCATAAGTAGCTAAAGCCACCATCTATGGTATCCAAAGGCATAAATAGCTAAAGCAACCATCTATGGTACTTAAAGGCACAAGTAGCCAAGCTACCATCTATGGTACCTAAAGGCATGATTCATATTGTATTCACTTATTTGGTATTTTTAAATAGGCATTAATGTTTGTTCCCATAACCATATTCTTCTTTGTAGGATCATTTCCAAACATATAAAAAGTTTATGTTCATGCATACTACTATAGTATTTCATTTAGAATTGTGTATCATGTGATGGCATGTTGACAAATATCATTAAGGCATCACACATAATTATACAAAAACATAACCTTTCATATTTCTTACTAAATGCTATACATATCTTTGTATATACATGATCATTGTCTTTTAGAGGCTTATTTATTCAAAATCACATATCATATAACCATTATCATAATTCAAATTGAATGCTTAACTCATGAAGCCTCTATTCCATATTTAATAGTCACATAGTCTCTTATGTACATACTCAAGACAACGTATATGTATAAATTCTTAAATATAATTGGACCATATAAACATTTGAAACTACAATTCTACAATTTCATATCACTCTTGATACTTATACATCAATTACATAAACATATATATGGTACATACACATAATCTCAATATGAAGACTATATGTATTAATATATTATGTTTATTAAATTTTCCATATAAAAGTCTTTACATACTTTCTTCTCATTTACTCTACCAATGTGCATACATGGTCTCAATAATGTTCTAAATAACTCTTACCCTATTATTTCTCTATAACTCTACCTATATACATATCCTTAGAATTTGGCCATTATAGGAAAACACACAACTACATCTAAAACTTTATACAAAATTCATGTATGGACTTAAATGTATACGTACATATCATATTCATACATTTAAATTAATGAAATTTCTTACTTTTTTGGTCATAACTTTTAGCTTTAGGAGGAACTCACCAATCTATGATATTATTTACTAAATAACTCACATTATGCATTATTATATACATTTGATTGCTTAATCATAAGCTCTTACTATAACACGGCTAAGAATAAATCCTACTTATCCAATGGTCAATGTAAGGCAATTACATCTAACATTTACCTTAAATTCCATATAACATTTTCACCTTACAAAGAATTCGATCATAACATATAGAATTTATATTTTCATTAGGTAATGCTCGTAAGTCGAAGTTTCATGCATAGTATCTTCATCGCATGAATAGTGCTCCTTAGGAGTCGGGGCACCTTAATAAGGCCAAAAAGGGGCATATTAGTCATAAAACTTTGACAAACTAGAAAATGGACAAAATGAAATAATTTAAAATTTAGCAGAACCAATAAATCATTTTGGGCTAAGAACTAGTGAAGAGCGACATAAAATGAGTTCGTGTCGGGACAGCTCAGGATATGCCTAGATAGACCCAAAAATTACATACCTTGAATCTCAAAAATTCCAATTTACATAGTGGTGAAGGAATTTTAATTTTTTGAGACCATCTAATATTTATTTGGAATATCTTATTTTAGCAGGTGAATAGTAACCATAATTGTCGATGGAATTATGACTTGAAATTTTTCAAGCCTCTTAATGACACTAATCAAGGATTTTTAAAACTAAAATGTTTATTTTTTGAGGTCTAGAGAAATTTCTATGAATTTTTGAAGTTTAAGAGAAAATCGAGAGAAAATGGACCGTTAGATCACCACGTGGCATGATTCAAGTTATTCACCTCACTAA
This sequence comes from Hura crepitans, assembly GCA_948208565.1. NCBI lineage: Eukaryota > Viridiplantae > Streptophyta > Magnoliopsida > Malpighiales > Euphorbiaceae > Hura > Hura crepitans. The sequence continues at coordinate 7,395 of CANXYI010186879.1, forward strand.
AATAAAAGGGTGTTCATATGTGGGGGTGCCACAGGTGCCAAACTCACCTCACACCCCTCAAATCTCCCTTAGGTTGATGCCATTCCCTTTTTCTCTCTCCCCTCATTTTTGCTTCACTTTTTTCTTAATTCTAGCCCATTTCTCCAAAAATTTATATGGTTCTAGATCTCCACAGTCTCCTAAAGCTATTCTAATTGACAAAAATTAGAAAAGAAGGCTAGAAAGTGAGATATTTAACACTTGGTGAATAGTGTGAAATTTAGGTGTAAGAGATTTTATTGCAATTTTAATTTTTGTTTTAGGTAGCTTAGGTAATTCTAAGAAATTCCATGGTTTTAGATTTCAATTTGGAGTTATGTAGAATTTTTTACGAATTTTCTAAAGTGAAATTGGTTATGTTTAGGTCAAAGAGAAAGAATTAAAGGAGAACCCCATTTAAGACCTTAAAGTGGTAGAAAAAAGGGTGTTCTCACACCCTAGGTATATGGACTTGACATAATTTATGCATGCCATGAGATTTTGTATGAAATTGTATGTGTGAGTGTGTATAGAAATGGTAAAAACAATAGTTTTATATGGCATTAATGGGAAATGATGATATAGTTACATTAATGGCATGAATATAACATTGTATGCATGAATTGGGTGAGGCAAAACAAGTGTAGGTGTGTGTACATTACTTGGTCGAATGGTGTGTATGTATGTAATGTAAAGTGTGTATATGTACATGGCATGTTATGTATGGCATTGACATAGAAATGAGATGAAAAATCATGCTAGGAATGTGAATGAGAATTATAAGATGTGTTGAATTGTAGTTTGGGAAATTGTGACATAAAATGATGTATAATTGTGATACATGGAATGGCACTTGAAATGGTGATTAGTATGTGTGAAATTAATGGCAAAAAGGATGATAGATGATGAACTAATGAGGATATTGAGACATAATGGTTAGAGGAATAAGGAATTAATGTTTGGTCTAAATAGAGATATAGAAATCTTGATCATAAGAAATGACCAAATTAATAGTAACTTGAGGGAAAATGGCAAAATGAATAGTGATTTTGTGGAAAATGACCTAAAATAGGAAAAAAGGTGTATAAATGTACTGAAAATTAAAATGTAAGTTATTAGCAACATGACATAAGATAAAAGATAAGTAATGACTGAATAATTGAAGAATGAATAGTGAAATGGCCCATCTTTTAGACACTCACTAGATGGGTTGATCAGTTAACTAGGGAGTTAGAAGCTGCTAGGTAGGTTGGTCCTTCTAGGGCCACTATTATTTGATAAGATGGCAGGTGTAGCCACTGATATTCTGAGGTCGAACCCTACACACTCGAGTATTAGGAGGTCCATATAGACTGATCCCTACTACCTATTAGCTTTATTTTGATACTCGGAGGTCCTATGGGGCTGATCTTTATTATCCACTAGCACTGCTTTGGAGATATCGATTAAGGTATTGGGAGGTCCCACAAGGTTGATCCCTACTCTCCTACTTATAGAAATTGGGAGGTCCATGGACTAATCCCTACTATCTGCCAGTTTGGTATTGAGAAGTTCTAGTGAATTGATCCCTTTTAATGGACCAGGTAGGTGCAGTTATCAAGGCCCAAAATATGGGCCACTGCAAAACATAGATCCTATTATCAGTGTCTTAAAGTGTAGTCTATCTGTCATAGGCCTAAATAATAATGTATTTCAATAAATATAATACTAAATGATTAGTAATGATGGTAATTGAATAAAGATATGGATTTAAAGGATTAAGTTGACTAGATAGAATATGAATGAGTTACTTGCATGATAAGGCATAATAATTATAGCATATAAAGAGTAGAATAATAATAACATTGCATTTCAATAAACATAGTGTCTACCTAATTGTGCATGTGCTATTATATATGTGAATATGCTTGTGGCATACATTTATTATATCAATTCCACCACTAAGTGTATACTCAATATGTCAGTGTTCTTATACGTAGATTAGAGATAGGATTAGTTGTCCAACTTCATCAAGTGCAGTGTAGCAGCTATAGAGTTTTAGGTATATATTTTGTATCTTGATAGTTATTAGTAGTACAACACTTATGTACACTGATAAACTTAGACCTAGACAGTTGATGTAAATTATGGATACGTGTCTAGATTCTATAAATTGAATTACATGGTTTATGTTTGTATGAACTTATGATGAATATATATATACTTGTATGATTGTTTGAGAACTATAGGTCTGAGACCCTATGATTGTTATGTGTGATTGTGTTTGATGGTTGATTTGGGGGACTAGAAGAGTCTAGGAGTTGAGGTTTGAGGTAATGATGATTATAAAAGTGTTTTTGGATCGGAAAAATTTAGTTTTTCACTCGGGTAGCCATTATGCTGCCTAAATTTCTATAAACTGGATAACAGACCTAAACTAAGGTTTTAACCATCTAAGATAGTTAGTTTAGGGGAGTATCTAATAATTGAAGGGAATTAAGGGTAACATGCCTTCATAAGGAATAAGTTGATAAGTGTTAAATGAATGAGTCTTGGGGAAATTTAATGATGGGTGACCTAGGGGAAATAGTATTCCTTGTCTGTTTCCTTCAGGAATGGATAAGGGGTGTTACATATTGCTTTCATATCATTAGTAAATATGTGTACTAATTTTCATATTCTACTTTATAATTTATTTATGCATATTTGTTTTATAGATTCTTTTCATTTTCAAACTTACACTCACATACACATAAACTTGTATTAAACCATTCATAGTGTACATTTTTCACATTAAACATCTATTTCATATATGTCATTTAGTTTATATAATGTTATATAGCAAGGATCTTAAAATTACGATGAAACAATAATTCTTCTTGAGCATTCATACAACTCTATTGAGCTGAGCATTCACTCATCTCTCAACATGTATTTGTTCACATTGATACCTAAATGCTTTTTATATGTGGCCAAACTGCAGTATAATGCTCAATCAAATTTTTATGTCCTAAAGCATTAGTTCCTATACCATTATATTATCATTGGTTTTATATATTACCTTTCATATAAAGTATTTCATTTAGTTATAAAGCATATACCATCATACTTTATTAAATATTATGAACAATTAATTTATGGTTCATTACTTATATCCTTACATTATCATTCATTTTCTAACTCTATTATCCATACTCTTGAATTTAAGTTTAGTATCCCTTTTAATCCAACAATGATATCATTCATAATCTAAGCAATAAATGTATCATACACATATCCTTTTAAAGCACTAATTTCTTAAAAAGATTGAATCTAACTCTGTCTGAAGGTTTAATAAAAAATACCATTCATTTCCATACATTACTCTTACATGTATAAATTTCTATAGAAATTAAATTTTTGTACTTACATTTATACCAATTTACATTCCACTATTTGATACCTAAAAGAGTTTAAGATTCAGCCATAGGATTAACTTTCATAGTAATCCTCACTTTAATGATTCTATTTTAGCAACTTTTATTCATTTAGATGTAATACACTAATTAAAATGCTAGTCACACTTAAAATTTCCTCTACACAATTATGTATAATTCCGTAATACGTGCAAGAATCAAAATTTTGAATTTAGAATGCACTACCTCAAACCAAGCTTTGAAACCCTTATTTAATGCCAGTTCATATTACAATGCTTCCAATTGCATTTTTTTATCATTCAAACATCTCTAACTAATTTCCATAGGCAATGTGCTTTATAAAAAAAATTCATTAAAATTTAATACCATTATATAACTCCAAATAAAATTCATATTATTCCAAATAGGTATCTTATCAACCAATAAAAATTATTTAAACTCAAAAATAATGAATTTTTACCTTTATGGTCACTATTCATCCACCATTTCAAAGCTTTCTTTCTTTAAA
>CANXYI010187021.1:0-11911 GCA_948208565.1 Hura crepitans
AAGTTGAGAGAAGTATAAGAGTTCTAGGACTCAAGACTATGATAACAGGATTAAAATGAAACAAAATTGTGTAGGTTAGGCAAGAAGGTAGAGTTGACAAAATTGAAAGAGTGATAGAAGTGAAACCTTAACAATTGGTAAAGAGATGGTAAGACGTTATAGTATGAAAATTTGGGTAAACTAAGGGTAGAGGTTGACTGTCAAGGTCTCTAAGGTTAAGGGTTATTGCTTTTCCTTGATGCATTGGTTATCGAGCCTGATCATTGCATTGTAGAACTTAAGGTGCATCTTGTCATTTGCACAATTGCATTATACATGACATGTTTTTTGACGATGAACACTCTATGTATTGTGTTTTGGAAATTGAGCATGGCATGATGGTAGCCCAGATCTTGAAGGGACTTGACAAAGTGAATGTAATGAGGCAAGTACAATGAGATCATAGTAAAGAAAGAGTGATAAGGAAAACTATTAGTCAAAAAGTGGATAGAGGCTAGTACTAATACTAATGTGCAAACCAAGAAAAGGGTATATATATTAAGGTATGGATTCTATGGGGATAGTAAAAATGAACCTTTGAAAGATGTGATGACTATTCATAAAAGCATATTGATAGGTAAATTATCCCTTTAGAATTTAAGAGGGGAAGTAAGTTGAATGGTTAGTAAGTTAGTAACCCCTATAAGGAGGATAAAGTGGAAGAAGAGAAACAAAAAGAAGTTTGAAAGAAATATAAAAACTAGAGTGCTTTGAGATGTTAGAATAAAGGAAAGTATGAATACATAAATTAACTAGAGTAAGAAATGGAGAGAGGATAATATAGCTTATATGTGAGATAAAGCAAAAAGTATGTAACCTAAATGTGAGATAGATAAAAAAATTAATTGAAATGAAATTAAGATAGCAAGATCTAAAGATTAGGATAATAAAGGAGAATAAAAAGCATATAACTTAGTATTCAAAGGTATTAAATGGAAGCTTGATGAGGGAAGGATATTGTATTAAAGCTAAATGAAGGTATTACCTGTAGATGTTACTATAAAATATTATAGAATTATACTTGATAGTGAGAAAATAGGGAGAACAATATGACAGGAATACAAGGGATGGAGATAAGGTGAAAAGTAAGAATGCTTTAATTGTACTTGATGTTACCAGTGGACTAGTGTGAGGAAATGAAAGAAGTAGTGGAAGTAACTAGCCTAATAAATTACTCAATAAGAGAAGAATAATGGAATGAAAGGTGAATATATTGACAAGATATTGTGAAATTTCTACACCACCATAAGAGAGGCCTAGACCAGAAAAGTTACTCTGTATTGGGCTAGAAATGCATCTGTAAAAGTTTAGATGCAAAAGGATCTAAGGAGTTTGACCCTAGCGGAAAGAAATAAGAGTAGAAATATTGAAAGGAAATGTTGAGGCAACTAAACATGTAACTGCTAGAAATTTCAAGGACGAAATTTCTTAAGAGAGGAAGATTTGTAACGTCCGTATGCCAAGGTCTTATGAACAGTGTTATCTAGGCCCGAGTGATGTTCCTTGCGGTGCAGGCCATCATTCTGAGTCTGTTGACTAGCATATTGGCTAAAAAACTTTGACGGGCCTAAAAGTGGTCAAAATGAATGAAATAAAAATTTTAACAGAATTAATAAATTATTTGGGTCGAGAACTACTGTTTACGGAGATGAAATGAGGTTGGACTAGGATAGCTCTAGAAAGTGCTCGGATGGACCCAAAAATATCATACATTGAACCCAAAAATTCCACTAAGTATGATAGAGAAGGAATTATAATTTTCTGAGATTAATAGATATTTTTTCGAAATATTTTATTCTGGCGAGTGAATAGTGCTAGAAAGTCTACAATTGGCTTTTGACTTGAAATTTTATGTGGGCCTTTGGGACACTAAGCGAGAATTTTTAAAACTAGAATGAAAATTTTTGGAGGTTCAGGGAATATTTTATGAATTTTCGAAGGTTAAAAATGGCATAGATTGAATAGTAACCTCTCAAAGGAGTTTTAGGCTGAAATTTTGCAGAACCCTTAGTGACTATAATTTAGAATTTTTGGGACTAGAATGGTAATTTTTGGATATGTATAGAAATTATTTCTTAATTTCTAAGTTAAAATCAAAATTGAATTAATTTGGGCCATCCAATTGCCACGTGGCATGATCAGGGCCATCCACCTTGCATACACACCTAAAGGGATGGAAAGGATGGTAGAAAAAGGAGTCACCTTCCTCCCTTTTCTCAAATGGCTGATGCCATTATGCCTTGTTCCCACCATTTTTGGTTGCTTTCTTCTCTCTCCTCCCACCATGGAAACACCTAAAATTTATATGGAATAGAACCTCCATAGTCCCCTGAAGCTATTTCAAGAGATAAAAATGAAAAAGGAGGTCTAAAAAGTGAGTTCTAAACACTTGATAAATAGTGCTCAAGTGATGTGTAAGTGTTCCCTTTCATGGTTTCTTATTTTTCTTATAAGGTATTTGAAGTGTAGATAACATCCATGGAAAGAGATTTAATTTTAGAGCTGTGTATGATTTTGTAGGAATTTTCAAAGACTTGGGCCAATATGAAAGTTGCGAAAATAGTGGTTCAAGTTATGAAAATGTACCAAATGAATAGTGACGGTTACGAAAAATGGACCCGTAACTATCCCAAAAATTACAATGACTTGTAACTGTCCAGAAAAATACTACTGGATGAAATAAATTAAAATATGTGTCTTTTTAGCATGAACATAAGTAGAGTAAATATTTAACAGATGGAAAAATAAGTAATTTGACTAAATTAGAACTAGAATGGAATACAGAGCTGATAAATGACTAAAAGGCTGAACGAATAAAATAAGGTGAAATAAGATAAAAAGTATTAATACATAATAAACTATGAAAAAAGTTTAGAAAATTAACATTGGAAATATGAGTGACTTTGGGACATGAGAAGAGGGTGCAATTAATAAAGAGATCAAGGTTAAAAATGGGGTAGACTACATAATCAAGGCCTTAACAGAGAGGGTGCAATTTATTAAGATTGTATGGAAAATAAGTATTATTAAAAAATAGTCATAATGAAGCAAAATTTCTAAATCTGAGAAATATGTTACAATATAGTTAAACAAGAACCATGTAAAATAAAATACATGGAAGAATCTATTAAGGTTTATGGAAACGAAACAAGATCCCTTATGAAGTAAGTTATAAAAAGATTTTATAAAGTGGATAGTTAAAGTAAAGTGAAAAATATCCACATAGCTAGTTGAGGAAACTAAAAAGATAGCTAATGGAGATTCATTGGTAAAGAAACCCAAAATGATCCTGAAGAATAATATATGGTTATGGATAAATCGAATAATGAATTTAAAGGCTATAAAGGAAAATGGGAGAGCGAAACTCTGGGAATTCATGGTTGTTTGTACACTGGATAGGTTGACCAGTCAACTAGGGATTAGTAGCTGCTAGAGGCTAAGTCTGTATGGATTTAGCCTGTGTATGGTAGGTATAGCTACCTAGGTTCTATGATAAGCCACTACACTACATGCTATTCTTATGAATATTGGAAGTGGTCTACAGATGGGTCTTTGAGTATCCACCATAGGATGATGCCTTAGATATGATTTGTAGATATTAGGAGTGGTCTTCAGATAGGCCCCTGAGTATCTTCTAGTCCGGTATTGGGAGTGGTTTGCAAATGGGTCCCTGAGTATTGGATGATAGTTGTGTACAGACGTTGGGGTCCATAATGCGGGCCACAACACCATTTTACTTCTTGTCCGGTTCTCAGACAATAGGGGTTGGTGCAGCAGCCGAGGCCCAAAATGAGGGCCACTGCACATTTTGATCCCATTATCTAGTGGCTAAGAATTCTTCCTGAACCTATGGGAATAAAGGATAAATAAAAGGATTTGAATAGATTCACTGATAGTGAATAAAAATTTGAGGCATAAACTTACCTTAATGGAAATAATTTATGAGTAATGTACTAAGATTAAAGAACAATGGTATAAGCTGGGATAAAATAAATTTATGTAGAATTAATGAGACTTCCTAAAGGAATAAAAGACTAAGGGAATGGTACCTGAACAAGGAATCACTAAAAAAAGATAAGTTATAAGGGAAATTAGATAAAATATAGGAAGAGAGCCAAATATGTATATACATGATAAAGGAATTGAACTGAATACTGGAAAAATACTAGTAAAAGATATATATATGAGGTGGAATAAACTAGTATGATAATTAAGCACAATAAGAACACGTAACTTAGGGAAATAAATAATATGACTACCTTGGCAGGAAAATATAGATGAGATCTTAAGGAAAGGAAAGGGAAATATTAATATATATACATGATAAGTTTTTATGTGTTTGCATGAAGTAAGGTACATAGTATGTTTGGTTAAATTCACCATTGAGTGTATACTAAGCTTATTGGGTTTTTGATGTGCAAGTGGTAGATATATAGAAGCGGTGAAGTAGACCAAGTAGCAGTGTAGACGATGACTATTTAGGTATGATATTACATGATTGGTTTAATGTTATAAGTAGTAGAGGCACTCATGCATGTTATTATGGTATGTAAGATGTTAGAATGCTTGGTGTTACTGAGATAGTGACCTGCCATAAGGAGAACTAAATTGATAGTCCTAAATAAAGCTTAGGCTATTAATTGGCCCTAAGATCAGGCATGTGAGTGTCATATGCTTGATAGAATTACCTCAGACCATAGGAGAAAGTTTAGGAAAAATAGAGACTAAATAGAGGAATAATAAGGAAGAGTTAAATGAAAGGCCCCTAGGCAAATCCAAGGATGGGTAACCTCATAGAAAGTAGCACATCTTGCCTGTTTTAAGAGGAAATGGGCAAGGGGTGTTACATTGTTATTATCCAATTTGGTACTATTATTAGGTCTTAACGTACCTTAATTTGTATTACTAATCACTTTATTTGACTTATGCAAGTTTGGTCATTCATACTAGAAATGAGGTTTGTACAGACCTATTTGGGTGTCAAATGAAGTCTGCATGAACTAACTTGGGAGGTGTTTATAGTTTGCACAAACTAATTGACATATAGATAGGACCAATTTTATGTTATGTTTGTTTATTAGGTTTTATACCTTTTAATTTCTTTATTTGCTTATTTTAGGTTGTAATAGGTAGTTTAATCATTTTATTTTACACAAAAAATCCAACTTCGCATCAATCACTTTCATACATAATTAATTGTTGTTTTCTTAATAAAATGGCTTTGAGTTTTATTTAATAAATGTCACATGAAAATGTATTTTAACAAAGGTTAATCTTCTAGTGATGAGAGTTAGACAATTACTACCAATTCTTATAGAATTATGAGTGATTGTCAACTCAAACTATAATCAATGAATAGCCCAATTTATAGATGTATAATTTATATTTCTATTCTATTACATATTTTCAATTGCTGTATATTGCTTTTTCCTTTGCATGTAAAGGTGATATGTATGTCTTATTAATTGTTTTGCTTGCTTGCATGATATGGGATTGATAAATATTAGAATATAAAAGAAGGTATATTATTAGGGCATAAATAAGATCTGATTCTGAACCCTTTCTTGGGAAAAGATCAGTGATTCTAGTGTATAGCTAGGTGATGACTCCAAACACAATTGCCTCATCCTTAGTACATAAAATCTACACTCTGCTCATATCCAATCTCTGTCTAAAGCTCTCAAAAGAAAAAGATTGAGGAAAAATGTGTTAAGTGAAGACAAGGAGCCTTAAGCCTGCTTTTAGGTTCCAATCCTTAGGACATCCCATTTATATTTCTTTTGATGATGTACACTCTTCTTCTTCTAACTCCCTTAAGCCCCTGAGTCAGCCCTTGGTTAAGAAGTTCTATTAGTGCAAAAACTTTTGACCCTCGACATGCAGGCCCTTGCTCACACTCGATGCATGCTCTAATCAAGCAATATTTGGGGATTTCTTTCTTTTTCAATGATGAGAGGCTATATTACATGATCCTAGAGATGTTTCTCAACTCATGCATTAGTCAAAAAATTACCAAAGATGGGATTTGCTCTAGGTTGTGGTGGGGTGCTACTTATATTATCGAGCTATAATTCCTTATACTTTACTTTTTCCTTTTGATTTATCTATCTCCAATCTTTTTATCTTTTAGTTTCTTTTTAGGGATTGGCTTCTGTCGGTGAAGTTTTATCAAATGTTGAAGAGATAGAAAGAGAAAAGGCCAAGTTAGAGATAGTGATGATGAAAGGAAAGCAAGTTAAAGAAAATATCACTAAAATAAAGTTAGCATTTGAGCAGAAGATCTCAACTTTAAAGCGTCATTTATTTTTTTCTTAGTGTGAGATAAAGCTAGAGAGAAACCAATGTGTTTATGTTTTAATTAGGATAGGGCTTGAGGTAATAAGGTTGGTCTAGTTAAAAAGTGTAATAAGTTGCAAAAGGAGAATAATAGCCTTAACATATAGTAAAATTGTAACTTGGATATCTATAAGAAAAATTTTTAGCTTATAAAGGATCTTTAGAGGGACCTCAAAAAATCCAAGGAGGATTTAAAGATGGCCTCCTACCATTCCATGAATTCGAATTGAAATGTGAGCAACTTGGTAGTGCTAACCTGAGTTTAACAATAGAATGCAACTAGCTATTTTCAAAGTACCAAAATGAGTGGAAGAAGAAAGTGGACCTCAAAGTGCTTTTAGATGAATTGAATTTTGTAATGGTGAGCATGCCCAGTCTTAGCTTAAAGATTATTTATCTTTTAAGGAATTTTGGTTAGGGGTTTTAGCAAGACTTGCCTTATTTTATTATTATGGATTCAACCAAGGCCTCTAAGAGTCTCACTTAAGGTTGTCTCAACCATTCAATGTGCTCTAAAGGGTGACTTATGACACTGATGATAATGTTATCCAATATTAAACAACAGAACTAAGATTGTGTCCATATGGGGTTCCCCACCTTCCATATTGCCTACTATCTCTTCTTCTGTGGTTAGGACATCTCTACCTTCTACCCTTTATACTAATTCCTTTATGACCTATCTATCTCTTGCCTCAACTCTAAATCTCTTATAGGTATCCCTTATAGTTCTTGCATTTTCTTTTAGCAATGATAAATTCTATGGTAAACCTTGTTTGCTTCTTGTTATAGCACTTAAAGAGTAGTATATAAGAGCTTGCCCATTCAGTTCCTGAGAGTTTTTTTTAATTAACCTACTTTTATTTTTCCTCCTTTATCTTATTCATGGGATCTTAGGCTTTAATCCCTTTATCATTTACTGCTTAGAGCTTCATTATGGAACTCTTAACAATATTAGGACCTGATATTCAGGTTACTTTTTCTAGATGTTTTATTTTATTAAAAGTGCTTTTAATGTACCTTATTCTGAAGTTTATTATTTTATTTTTGTAGTATGAGCCTTCTAATAGAGGAGATTCCTAGAGTTATCTTTTTTTGGAGAGATCTTATATTTTAGATTTCCATTCTCTTTATTGATATTTTCTAGTTCTAGGAATAACTTTGCTATGTTTGTATATCTTAAGGTATTTCTTGAACATATGCAATATGCATAGATATTATTTTATTTTTAATGTAGGATTTTAGTTGCTTTTATATTTTCTTTCTAAATATTTAAAATCTATCGTTGGATCTAGCCATCTTATATCTTTAATTCTGGGTACCAATCAAATGCTTTCTTAGTTTTATCTAAGGGATTTCTTATAACATTTTACCTTTAGGTCACACACAAGTAACCAATGGGGAGTGTTACCACATAGCTATATGCTTGAACCTGGGAGTTTGTGACTCACTTAGTTAAATCAAATAGTGAGACTAGTTAAGCCTAATTGATAATTTGATCACCACGAGAAAATAGTTACAATAAATAGATGGTCTAAGGCAAAATTTTGGTAGCATAATAGCTAGTTGAAGGCCCACCAAAAATTTTTTCCTATATGAAAAACATTTTTTTGGGTGCCCATCAATCACACTATGACTATATCAATATCCAAACATAGCAGTTTCATATATGTATGTGACACTGGGTCTATCACCTTTATGATGACTTAAGAACATAACTAAACTCTCTTCCATGAAATGGAGAGTTGTGTAGGGCTCTCTTGACCACATCTAAACTACCTGAATTCAATTACATATACATGTACATCGACTTAAGAGTTTATATGCCTATCTATTAAACCCTTAATGATCTTCACATTAAACTTCTTTACTACTCGACATGTCATACATATACAATTATACAATAAGAAATAGCCTCTTATGTTGTATAACACACATTTAATTCCTTTTTATACATTGAGATACATTGAAAGTTGTTAGCTAACTAGAATGTCATGATGTGCTATGAATTCTAAGCAAGATTACCTTAAAGAGGGTGTCGATCCTTAGCATTCTCCCATAACCTACATGTCAGATAGAAAACTAAGTTAACACCTTTAGAATCCCATGTATCTTGTTCAGGGTGTAACACGTGCATATAAGTATTTCAATGAAATAGTGATTCGGTTATGCATATTCCCATGCTTGCGTTCCTATTAACAATTTTAAATGTGTATTGTGCACTTTCATATTAATAACGATACTATAAAGGTATATGTTTGAATGTGCCATACTACAATAAATGAATAATGTAAATGTAATTCTAGCAATTTATTCATATTCAACACTATGGCATATCTCCTGATTCACTATATCTCTTTCATACTATAACTCATAGGTCTAGTATTTGTAACTTTAAGGACTAATGCATATGTTATATGTATAACTTGTTTACTATTTCTTAATTAATTTTATTTGTTTGATATTAATGTTTTGTAAATTTAGCAAAGTAACATAAATAGAGCCTTAGGTAACTTATTCCTAGAGTGATCTTAAGGAAGTAAATGGACTGATAAGCTGATATCTGTAAGCTAATAAATTTGATAAATAGCTATAAGCTAGTAAATATCTGTGGCCTTTACTGTTATCACTGTACTTAGCTCATATGGCACTGGTGCTGAGTTATAAGTTGTTACAGATTTGCATAGTACCCCTATTTGGCATGCCAAAGCTACCCTAACCTGATCTCTATAAGGTTTGCCTTATGCTCTTAAGCTTAGACTTAATCTTTTATATTCAACTACTCTATAAAATAAGCATAGTTTTTTCATCCTTTTAAGACTATGTGCTTGTATTCACTCGACTTATTTTATTTAATTAACTAATATTACTATAACTAATTATATTAATTTATTCTCAGCATAAATTTCTACCTATATAACCTATAGTTCTATAAAGCTAGCTTTCCATTCCTATTTGTATGTTCTCTATTAATTACCAGTCAGCTTTTAAGCATGCTAGTTAAAAATCACATAAGGTCTCTTAATCATTAGTACATCTGATAGGATGTTGGTCTAGTGGTCTAGTTGCTAATATGTTTAATGTATACAATGTAAGATGAACATGACTCTACTATTCCTTGATAACTGATAATGGACTCAAATAACATGCAATTGATGGAACTGGTACATTTACAATGTCAATTGCAACTATAAAAGATGCCTGGCTTAATGACATAATTAGTGTGAGACATGATTCATAACTTTAATACATGACATGTTGCCATCGCACAGACATTTGTTTGGGCAAACATATTACTACACATTTATTGTATGAGTGTGGCAAAATTGATATATTGCTTAACATTTACATCAAGAACTAACTATAGGCATGTGGCTTACATGTAAAAATATACTTAGGAACACCTACGCAATTTCTATAGTGTTATGAGAATATGGAATAAACAAGTTTGTAAATCACTTTGCCATTCCTAAAAATCCTTTAGTGAAATCTATTTAAAATTGAGAAATCTTAAGAAATTAATTCAATCATTAAGATTAAAAGATAAGTGAGTATGTACCTCTTGCTGAGCATAGGAAATATATCTTTGCAGTGAAGCTGTAGTCTTACACAAATTGTATAACTTATTTTCCTAAACTCATAGATACATTAAGTCCCCCCTATTTGACTATGCCATATAAACATACAGACCTCTCTTGCTTTATTTATTCTTACATGTATTATCTATACTCATTTGTTATCCCTTTTTTAACTAATAAGCATGTTCACATTACTTAGTTATATAACAAATATCATAATTATCATATTAGTTTAAGGTATTTTAATGGATAATTATCCTCTTAATAATTTAATTAGTGTTTTTGAACTCGTAGTTTTAAATATCTCTAATTAACACTATGTAAGGTGGCTAAGTATCCATGCTATTTTCATATATTTTAGTCTCCTTAAGCTATCTCAGTTTAACACATTAATCATATACCTTATCTTAGGTATATTTAGTTAAACTAACCCAACTCCTATTATAACCTTTCATAATTCATGCTTCAGAATTTATCCTTTCAATTGCCTTATATTTATACTTATATATCTTTATCTATATACCCATGAGCATGACTTATTTCATGACATAAATAGGAATAAATTATACTCCTTTATAATGTTAATCATTATTTGCCCTTAATCATAAAATGTAAAGGATAAAGTAGTCAAACATAATTCATTGTATTAACCCTTACATACTCTTACTTGCTTATTGGTAACTTCATAGTTTCTCATTTAGTTAGGCAACATGTCTTTATCACATTTAATGACTTACTCTAGGTGTATGGCTAGTTGTTATGACCATTTTACTACTCTAACATCTCTCATAGGAAGTTTTTTATCCTAATTTTAGTTCACTCCATTATCGTGTATTCATGCTCCTATATGCCTATGCATGACTAGCCTTACAACCTCATATTAGAATCGGTTATGTTTTTTATCCTTATCTATAACCTATCTCGAATTAGTCCTATACTAAAAAAGGGTAGTTCTTATAACAACCCAAATTCCCTTACACCTATAGATTTCCTAATTAAATACATTTATTATGCTTCTCAACATATGTATTCCATTTAGCTATTCAAAAAATACAAATTCAATTCTTTTCTAACTAGGTATACCTATAGTCCCTTCACTATTATATAATAACGTAAGCATATAGAATTGTTACATCTTTACAACTTAAAAAATACTTCATGCTAATAGATTATAGTCTCCCTCTACTAATTATTTTCCTACCTTTCCCAATATATGTACTCTATTTAGCTCTTTCAAAAATACAAGTTAACTTCTATTCTAACTAGGTATACCCATAGTCCTTTCCCTTTTACATAATAACATAAGCATATAGAATTGTTGTAATTTAACTTGTATTTTAGGAAGAGCTAAATGGAATACATGTGTTGGGAAATGTAATAAATGTATTTAATTAGGAAATCTATAATTGTAAGGGAATTTAGGTTGTTATAAAAACTACCATTCTTTAGGATAGGGCTAATTTGAGATGGGTTACAATAAGGATAGAAAACATGATCGATTCTAATGTGAGGTTGTAAGGCTAGTCATGCATAGGAGCATAAATTCATGATAATAGAGTGAACTAAAATTAAGAAAAAGGACTTCTTATGAGAGTTGTTGGCATAGTGAAATTATCATAACCACTAGCCATACACCTAGAGTAAGTTATTAAATGTGATAATCACATATTAGATAACCACATGAGAAACTATGAAGGTATTGGTAAACAAGTAAGAGTATGTAAGGGTTAATACAACTAATTATGTTTAAACACTTTATTGGTAAACAAGTAAGAGTATGTAAGAGTAAACAAGTAATATGTTCACCCAAATAATTATCTATGTGATGGCAACATGTTACGTATTAGAGTCACACATCATGTCTTATACTAATTATGTGATTAAGCTGGGCATCTTTTATAGTTGCAATTGACATTGTAATGGTAGTAGTTACATCCATTGTCTCTTATTCGAGTCCTTGA
>CANXYI010187109.1:0-14101 GCA_948208565.1 Hura crepitans
ATGTAAAAGGGAGCATGTATATGTTTATGACAAATATATGACTATTTCATATGTAATGGTTGATTTTAATTATTTTAAGAATAATTTTGCTGTGATTATGGATATAATATAAGTTATGGGCTATTAAAGGCAAGTATGTGCTCAAATTGCATAATTATGTTATTATCATGGTGTGTGCTTATATATGGTTTGAAATGACTCACTTTACATATATTACATAATTGTATGCTTAAATTACTATACCTAGTTAAAGTGATTACACTATTAAGCAAAAGCTTAGTGCATTGCCTGTTTGCGATGCATAGGTAACAAAGTTGCAGACTAGAGTCAAAGTTTTTACCCCACAAGAGAACATGAAAGTTACCCTTCTTGGCTATTTTTGGTTTCTTTTTATAAAAAATGTAAATATAGCTAGTGTTACTCTTATGATTCCAGAGGGATTAGGCCTAATTTGGAAACTTTGGGTTTGGTTTTGTAACTAAAGTTGTAATATTGTGAAAGCTTTATTTTTCTTACATGAATTATGTGATAACTTATAATGTTGCATGTGAGAATGTTAATTGAGTTGAGCCTGATAATCTATATTTTCTGATAGAGTTTGGAGGGTCAGAAGGACCCATTTGATGTTGAGATGATTTGCATGCTTTTATAAAAGTGTTTTAATAGGTTTACTATTTGGGGAAGTATCCGATACAGCCGTTATGCTGTTGAATTTTTGGCACGATGACCTTATTAGTTGGCTCGTAAAGCATGCCAAATGATTTTTAGTGTTTTACTACACTAAAATGAAAGTAACTATTTATTTAATAAAAAGGTTTTAAATTATTCGGATTTTATGGGTAGTGGAATCAAATATTGGTATGTGGTAGTGCTCTCTACTCAGGTCCAGTGTACAGCTTGGGTAGCAAGCGCAACACTTTTATATTGAGATTCTCATCCCCAGTGGAGTTGCCATTATAGAGATTAATGTATTTTACCGAGGATGAGAGTAGTTAGTAGAGTCACCACTTGGCCTTTACACTAGGACCTCTATTCTTCTATACCAAAAAGGTTTAAATTTTAGATCTTATTTATGCCCTTATAATATGTCATCCATTTTATATTGTAACATTTATTAGACCCGTATTAAGCAAGCATGCATTATATTTAACCATCTATATCAACTTTGCACATAAGGAAAGTGAATTATGGTATCTAAAGCATATAACAAGTAGACAATATTTACATCTAGAAATTAGGCCATTCATTAGTTGTAGTATGGCCTGACAACTACCCATAATTCCATTGGAATTGATAGTAATTACCCAACTCCCATCTTTAAGAGATTAGCCTTTATTGAAATATATTTTTCATCAAGACTTTTGGTTAATGAAAACTTAAACCAATTTTGGATTTGGAAAACACCAACTAATTATGTAGAAAATTGTTTTAGTGTAAGGTTTAAGTTTTGACATGTCAAAAAATGCTATTTGCTACCTATTATAACCTATAAACAAGCAACATAATAGAAAAGGTACAAAATCAAAAGAGAGTGGTCCATAACATTAAACTAGTCTCACTTATGTGTCATCAGGTCAATGCGGATTCCATGGGGCTTTAGCACAAATCCATGCAAACTTTGCCAGTATGGAATGTTAGGTTTGTCTGGACTTTTGGCTTTGTCAGAATATATCTATCTCAAAGAAAAAGATCAAAATTGATAACTAATGGTCCATTGGGGGCCTCAAATAATAACCTCCTTAAACAATATGAAATTGAATAAATCATGATTCATGTTACAAGGCATTAAATAACACAAAGAATATTATTCATAAATGGCACATTAATAGAAATATAAGCAAGTTTAAAGTCATAAGCTAAGTTCGTGCAGATTACATTCCTCACGAGAGAGAGTCCACGGGGATGGTAAGTGACAAATATATAGAGAACAAAATATCTATATGGACCACGTTCCTCGTGAGAGGGGGTCCATCTAGACTACATGCTATCAATGGTTCATATAAATCCTATATGTCTATAAAAGTTATATTCCTTGTGAGAAGGAGTTCGTACAAACTACATGCCAATCCTAAACATTTTTGGTGTTAACGCATCATTCATGGGTCATATTACAATACATGCACATAAACATGGCAAGTAACAAATAAGGCTTAAGGAGATGATCAAAGAGAGGTCCATATGGACTATTTATCTTGTTAGAGGGAGTTCATATGGACTAAATTTCAATTCTAAACATTCCCAACATTGGAGCATTATTATAGGATTCACAAACATGTATAAGTACATATATAGTGTAGGACGAACAAGATTCATAATAGATAACAAAAATAGTATAAGAATGAAGTTTATGTGGACTACGTTCCTTATGAAAAGGAGTTTGTGCATACTGATACATGTTCAAAACATAGTTCATGAGTTGATTAGGAAGAAGGTAGAATAGCTATAGCATGCTTAAAGTCGATTTACACATGACGAAATAGTTCATAAAGATGGCATACTTCTTTGACCAACATAGAGATCATTAAGGATTATCTTATTAATGGCCAATCATGGGAGATTATGGGCCTAGGGGAATAAAAAATAAATGCTCTAATATATAGAAGAGGGCCTCAAAACTTACCTTATGATTACACTCTTGAGCAATGGCAAAAGGTTAAAGTTTTAGAAGAAAATAATTTTGATTAAATGGCTAAAAAGACTAATAGTGCAAATCCTCTTCAGAGTTCTCGTTTGAACTCACGAAAGGGGTTTTCTCGAAATGCTTTAGAATATTGTTCTTTAAAAATCTTCCTTCTCTTTTTTTCTCACACCCTAAAATGGGTAATAGCCTTTGGGGTGTAGTTATTCCATCTAAAGGTGGTAGAGTCCTTTTAGGACTGTAATTCATCATCTAGATAGGGATCCTACACTTCTAGAAGATTTTATCAGTAAGTTTGTGTGAACCTTAACTACTTAGTCTATACGAACCTAGGTGGTTTGCCTTCTTGTTAGTTTATAGGCTTTGGGACAAGTTTGAGTTAGTCTATGTGGATGTGGGCTTTGGACTTGTCTTGGTGGACTATAGACCTTGGGCTTGATAGAGCTAATTGGGTTAGTACGGATTTAGGTGGAGTATGTCTGTGCAGACCATGTTTATGAGTAGAAATAGGTTAGTGCAAACCGGCTTCCTAAAGGGCTTGTGCCATTGCTTAAAAGCCTGTCTCTAATTATCATTATAAGCCAGAGGTATTGGTGTCTACAATGGTATAAGCTTATTCAATATGAATTATGCTTTAAACTCATCATGAAATGTATCATGGCATCACATGATAAATGTAACACCTCATAATCTCATATTGGCACATAATATATCTCAAACATATTATAGCCAACTTACATGATCATTGACCATATCATATAGCATGTACTTGAAATACATCATAGTCACATACATCTCTTGCAATATAACCATTTCATTCATGTTTTCTTTATGCTCATTATCCATTACATCCATTAGAGAATATACATCATATACCATGTATAACATGAAGTGCACACCTACACATATGCTTGTAGGTCATTTGGCCATCCTACCATAAAGGTCTAAACACTAATTCTTTGACCATATACCTTATATTACAATATAATCATACTTATTGTCATCCTTACATTCATGTATTTCCCTTAATGTTCTTATAGACAAGCATTTACATACACATACATACCAATAGGACTTTTAGCCACCAAGCCCTTATGCCTTATCATCTATCAAACAATCATCATACATAACAAATCTCAAGAACACCCATTTATATACATCCATACATAAACAAATAACATGTGTATATGTGATTAACATGCATAATACATCAATTAAACATAGGCACTCACCAATTACATAACACATATAAAATATAGACATAACACTTTATACCTATCCATGTGCACTCTCATTGATTACATGCTCTAATATACATCAATAATACCACTTAACATGATCAAAGTTATTAATATGCTTAATTACTCTATAACACATAATGTACACCACTTCTATAGTGCATACATGCATTTTAACCACAACATAGCTCCCACATTAATCACATACATTCAATCCATTTTTAATGCATCATCACACATCCTAAATACCAATTAACATAATTAAATCCATTAATAAGCATAGTTATTCAATTACACATTATCATGCATAATTTACATAATGCACATACATTATTTACATCACACATTATACTCATCCATATACATATTTATCAATTCAATTACACTAATGCACCTTAAAAATAACAATTAATAGGATTAAAGACATTAATGCTCTTAATTAAGCATTATTCTCATAATTACATATTTTTACATAATATGTTTATTTAAGGCATATACCAAATAAACACAAATTAGTTTGATTACATATATTGAGAGGATCGCAATATGCCCTCGAGGACTATCTAAACCTTGCCTTTCCTTTTGTCTTGAGATTTCTCGAGTTCCGCTATTCATATAAAAGGAAAGAACATGTAAATATTGTATAAAATGATAGAGGTAATCAAAAATCAATCTAACTTGATAAATGTGGAAGAAATAAAAAAATGAAGGAAACTTCTATAAGGTTGTCATCAGCTCAAAGAAAGAAGAAGGGAGAGAGAACTATTCACAGTTTGACTAAAATTAACCATTTTAACCTTTTATATATTTTCCCATTAAAATCATTTAATTTTCTTCTTTTTCTCCTTTTTTTTCTTCCACTTTTCCTTCTCTTTTAACCTTAATTTAATCGTAATTAAACATAAAAAAAATCACTTAATTTAGGCCCTTGAAACCTCTAAAAATTAGAGCTCAAAAAATGAGAAAAACTGAATAAAATCACTACTTTTTATCATACTTCATTTTTGTAAAACTACTTACTGATGCCTAAAAATTTAAATTTTAGTGCCAATAGGCTAATTAGAATTTTTTTTAAGTATCAAGTTGTATTAATCCCAAAATTTTCTTAACAACTTTTGAATATTTTATGGTTTAGCTAAAACTAAATTACTATTCATGTGACACTACTATAAAATTTAAGTGTCATTTTTAACCACCTAAACGACCTTATTTTAACATCAAATTTCACCCAAATTATGTTATAGTTAATACTTCCATTCAGTAAAATTAGTGCCCCAACCTCAAAAAAATAATATTCACATCCTAGGGAGTACTATTCATAACATTGGGATTTTTCGGGTATTACATTTCTTCCCCTTTTAAAAGAAATGTCATCCTGGACATTACTTGGCTCAAACAACTGAGGATATTGCTCTCTCTTTTGAACTTATGCTTCCCATATAGCTTCTTCCATTCCATGGTGCTTTCAAATAACTTTTACCAAAGGTACTATCTTGTTCCAAAGCTCTTTCACCTCTCTATCCAAAATTCGTATAGGTTCTTCTTCATATGATAAATCTAGACAAATCTCCACTTCTTCCACTGACAACATATCTATAGGATCTAATATGTATCTTCTAAGCAAGGATACATGGAAGACATCGTGGATTTGCTAAAGTTTGAGAGGTAAAGCTAGTCTGTAGGCTATCGGTCTGACATGTTCTATTACTTTATATGGCCCAATAAACCTAGGACTCAACTTTCCTTTCTTTCCAAATTGCAAAACATTTTTCCAAGGTGAAACATTAAAAAACATTTTTCATCTAACCTTATACTGAACATCCTTTCTCTTCAGATCAGCATATGACTTTTGTCCGTCATAAGCTACTTTCAACCTTTCTTTGATGATTTTCACCTTTTCCTTTACATCGCTAATTAGATTTGGTCCCATAAGCTTTGTCTCATTGAGCTCACTCCAACATAAAGGAGTTTTGCACTTCTTTTAATGTAAGACCTTATAAGAAGCCATATGTAAGCTCACTTGATGACTATTGTTATTGGCAAACTCAGATAAGTATAGATAATGATCCTAACTTCCTTTGAACTCTAGAGCATAACTCCTTAGCATATCCTCAAGAACTTGAATGACTCTCTCTGATTATCTGTCAGTCTAAGGATGAAGTGTTGTACTGAAACATAATTAAGTACCCAAAGCTTTTGTGAAGTTTCTTCTAAAAACTTGACATAAACCTTGGATCCCAATTTGATATAATAGAAGACAACACTCTATGCAACCTGACAATCTCAAGAACTTATAGCTTTGCTAGCTTCTCTAAGGAGTAGTCTATCTAGACTAGAATGAAATGAGCAAACTTGGTCAAATGGTTTACCACAACCCTTATCGAATCACATCTGCTCCTTGTCAAATGCAACCTAACAATAAAATCCATAGTGATTATGTCCTATTTCCATTCTAGAATTCCTATAAAATAAAGCAATCCATATGGAACTTAATGTTCTGCCTTCACTTACTAACAAGTAGGACACTTGGTCATGTACTTTGATATATCCCTCTTAATTCCATGCCACCAATACAACAACTTCAAATCCTAATATGTCTTCATACTACCAGAATACAGAGAATAAGGAGCCCTATAAGCTTCTTACAAAATCTGCTTCTTTAGCTCTTCTACATCTAACACATAAATTTTACCATGGTAGTATAAATATCAATCACCCTTGATCTAATACTCAGTTGGCTTCCCCTCTTGGATAGCACTAATCACACTTATCAATCTATGATCATCTCTCTAACAATCCTTGATTTGCTCTAGCAAACTGGGCTTGACTTGCATCTCAGCCAAAAGAGCACCATTATTTATGAGTTGTAAGCGAATGTGCATAGTACTGATTATTGATACAAACTTTTTATTAAGAGCATCTACCACAATATTGGCCTTCCCTAGATGATAATCAATCAGTCAATCATAATCTTTAATCAATTCCATCTATTATCTCTATCACAAGTTCAACTCTTTTTATGTAGGAAGGTACTTAAGACTCTTATGATATGTGTAGATGTAGCACTTCTCTCCATAAAGATAATATCTCCATATCTTTAAAGCAAACACAATAGCTGTAAGCTCTAAATCATGAGTAGGGTAGTTATTTTCATATGGCTTTAACTATCTCAGAGCATAGCAATAACTCTGCTATCTTGTATCAGAACAAACCTTAATCCATTGTGAGATGAATCACTATAAATGGTGAAGTCTTTCCCTGAAATTGGTTATACAAGAATCAGAGCCTCTATTAACATCATTTTAAGCTTGTTAAAACTTTTTTGACATCTATCATCCTAGACAAACTTGACATATTTCCTTAATAAACACGTTATAGGGGCTGCTATCAATGAAAACCCTTTGACAAACCATCTGTAATACCCTACCAAACCAAGGAAATTCATAATCTCTATGGTATTCTTAGGTGGCTTCCACTCTATCACTACCTCAATCTTACTAGACACAAATCCCCTCTACAAAAGCCATTTTCCCAAGAAAAGACACTTTACTAAGCCAAAACTCACACTTGTTAAGCTTAGCATATAACTTCTCTTCTCTTAGAATTTGAAAAACTATTCTCAAGTGATGTTTAAACTCTTCTTTGTTCTTTGAGCAAACTAAAATATTATCAATGAAGACTACCATAAACTAATCAAGATAAGTCCTAAAGACTTTATTCATCATGTCCATAAAAGCTACAGGTTCATTGGTAAGCATAAATGGCATTACCAAGAACTCATAGTGACCATATCTTATGCTAAAAGTAGTCTTCACCACATTCGATTCCTTCACTCCCAACTAATAGTACCCAGATCTCATATCAATCTTGGAAAACACTCTTGGTCCTTTAAGCTAATCAAATAGTTTATCTATCTATGGTAGAGAATACTTGTTCTTAATGTTCACTTTCTTCAATTGTCTTTAATCCGCACATAACCGAAAAGAACCATCCTTTTCTTTGACAAGCAAAACTAGTGCTCCCCATAGTGAAACACTCAATCTTATAAAGCCCTTATCCAATAACCCCCACAACTAGATCTTTAACTCCTTTAACTTAGTTGGCACTATCCACTATAGAGCTATCAATACTAGAGCAAAGCTAAATAAAAACTCAATGTTGAACTCCAGTTCCCATTCTAGAGGCAAACCCGATAACTCTTTTAGAAAAACATTAGCATACTCTGATAGCACTAGTATACCACTAGTATCTGGCTCTTAACATTAGCCTAGCTATAACAGTCAATATAATGTTAGGTAGAAAGTCTGTCCTTTCACTGACAACTATGATTTTAGCCCTATCATCAGCTTTAAGAGTCAACCTCTTCTGCTTACAATCAATAATTGCTTGGTACTTGGACAACCAATCCAAGCCGAATATCAAGTCAAACTCCTTAAAAGGGAATTCTATTAGATCATCTAAAACTGGTGATCTTACTCTATTAAGGAATACCATTTGTAAACCTTGTCAACCATCACATGTTGGCCTATAGGATTACTAAACATAATCTCTAGGTCAAGAGGCTCTGAAACTAAACCTTGATCTTATGCTTGTGATGTGTAAGCATAAGAATGTATAGACTCCAGATTAATCAAAGCCAAAACAGGTGAATCAAAGAGAAAAAAAGCACCTAGTAATGACCTCTAGCTCATTGCCCTCCTCCCATGCTCTAACAGCATACTATTAGGTAGGAGCCATGTGCTCAGCTCTGGACTTTAATCTATCCCTCTAAGCTTTCTTTACTCTCTCTCCTTGATCTCACTTCTGACCTCTGGTAAATGTTGCTGCAAATCTCTATCTAGCACTAGGTCTTTTTAGATAATCTTTATGGTAATGATCCAAGGAACCATAACTATAACATACACCTAGCTTATTCCTCCAACACTCTCTTTTGTGTTGCTTGTGATAAGTTAGACATTAAGGTATCTGGCCACCCTTGGCTGTAAACCCTAGTGGACTGGTAGCTTGTGATTGCTACTATCCAGTCATACTCTTGCTACCCTAAACCGTCTTCTACATTTGGCCTTGTCTCTAAGTCTGTTGTGAAGCCCCATACTAACAACCCTTAAACTTCTTACCTAACTATAGAGCTGCAGTACATACTCCCTAACCTAAAGATATTTTCTTTTGATAGAACTCACTCTTCTCTTTTTATACCCTCTCTATAGAATACACACTGAAACAAGCTATAAGAAGTCTCTGATCTCTATAAAGACCACCTGGGAATTGATATCTATAAGTAAGCCTTTCTTAAACCTCTTACACTTGTCAGCCTTAAATAGCCATGGTCTCTTTGGCATATCTACTAAGTATAGCAAACTCCTTCTCATACTCTACAATGGACTTATGTTCTTACTTAAGATCCATAGCTTGCTTCCTCATGTCATCCAAATAATCTTTTATGATGTACTTTTTATAGAACTTTGACAAGAAGAAATCCCATGTCAACTCATCCTTAGTCTTGTACTCTATCAAGTCTTCCCACCACTTAGATGTCTCTTCTTGCAAAAGTGATGTTATATATATCACTTTCTCTTTCGGGGTATACCTTATCTATTTCATGATCTTTTTTGTCCTATCCAACCAATATTCTACTTTGCTAGGTTTAACCACACCTTCACCCTTGATGTTCTTTGTCCCTATCTTTTTAACTTTCTCAAGGTAGATCTTCTAGAAAGCTAAAGGCATTTCAAGTTATGGTGTTGTGGTAGAGGTGAAATTATTGTAGCCTGTCTCAAAAGGTGAAACATCTCATGCAAAAAATACTAGTGGAACTTGTTCTATTAATGGTGCATATCTTATAGAACTACTTAAAGCAAATGTAACTCCAGTGGCCTTTAGAGCTAAGGTCATCAGAGTATAGCTCTCGACCTCCTCCTTGTTGTGATGTGCTGAAACACTTATCTCATTTGTAGGTAAAAGAACAATTTATAAGCCTTGATATCATAAATTATGTGATGTACACTTTAGACTATATAGCACTCATATGTCAACTAGGAATGACTAATTTAGATTATTGATACCACCAAATATGGCACCCCTTACCTAATCTAGTCGCTGAACTTGACAAAGGAATGCAGACATAAACACATTATCCAAACTCAACTAACAATTATACATAAACCATGTGTTTAAAACATCTTTTATAAATATTAAACTTATGAAAATACAAATTAACAAAAACTTTTTGAAAACATAGTTACAATTCACTTCTGAGAATCCTTGTGTCATAATTTCGACAATATAATAGTTGTACCAGGACACTATCCCAAAAATGAATAGTAAACTGCATATCAAAACAACATTTCTATAAACATTTTCAATCATTGCACAACATCTATGATCCTTTGATCGCTCTAACATTATGCATCAACCCAAACATCAATCTTAACCTCAAGAAGAGATATCATATAATAAAAATAGTTTATACAAATTTTAAAACAGATTACAGACTTTAAAATCCATTATAATTATATATAGTTTAGGCCCATCTTCCCCATAATACATTATATGAGTGCTCTAACCTATACATTACACAATTCTAGATAAATAAGCAAAAATTATACCAAAAGAAGTAGCCTTCTTTTGATAATCTTAAAGTTTTGAGGCTTGTGCTTAAATTGTCTCTTTACCTATGCATCATAAAACAAATGATGCACTAAGCAATAGCTTAGTGGTGTAATTGAAATAATTAGTACATCGATGCCATTTTATCAACATACAAATTATGCATATACATAAACATTTATAGTACCGTATAATATACATCATCAGCCATAGCATGCATTTATGTAATGACATGACATAAATCATGCACATAACTTATCATTAATCACACATCATACATGAACTTATGTCTTCACCATTTTATCATATAACATGTGAATACTATCAATTAAACTTGTTTTATTATACCCATTTTAGAAGAAAATAAATATCCTATGGATAACGAGATCATGGTGTGTAGTGGCCCCTATTATAGACCTTATCGACTGTTACACTAGCATAAGTGCGTAATGCCCTATTAGACCTTCGTAGTGGTTGCACTTGCATGGATTTGAAGATAAAAAATATAAGCCCATGGGTTAAACATTTAATGGGCCTATGGACTAAACACATTAAGGCACCAAAGTACCCTAGCAATTACTATAAAACCCCTAGATGATCGGCCAGCCTATCCACACTATGTTATTTCTCATATGGGCTATTAACAATTTATTTTTAATTGTATTGCCTTAATTTAAGCTTAACATAGCTTTTAATTACTTTGTTTTATCTAACAAATGACTAAACTGAGAAATTATTTCACAAGCCTTATTTTAGTGATCAAGCATATTATATCAAGCAATTAACCACCTTTCGTGGCTATATATCAGCACACATACCTGACACATAAAATAACATTATATTTCCTCTTATAAAAGTCATGTATTTTGTTAGGTCATGGAATTTCCATATGCATTCACATTATAGCATAAGCTCATTCAAGATGCATTATGCTCTAAACTTATCATCAAATGCATCATGGCATCACATGATAATGTAACACCTCACAATCTCATATTGGCACATAATATGTCTTAAACCTATTATAGCCAACCTATATGATCATTGACTATATCATATAGCATATACTTGATATACATCATAATCACATACATCTCTTACAATATAACCATTTCATTCATGTTTTCTTCATAGTCATTATTCATTACATCAATTAAAGAATATATATCATCAAACCATGTATAACATGAAGCACACACCTACACATATGCATATAAGTCATTCAACCATCCTACCATAAAAGTCTAAACATTAATTCTTTGACCATGTACCTCATATTAAACAATCATCATATGTATCTCATACATATCCATTCATGTGTATTTATACATAAACATACCACATGTGTATATGCCATTAACATCCTTAATACATCAATTAAACATAAGCACTCACCATTTATATAACATGCATACATTATGGGCATAACACTTCATACATATCCACATGCATTCTTATCAATTACATACTCTAATATACATTATTAATACTACTTAACAATATCAAAGTCATTGATATGCTTAATTACTCTGTAACACATAACAAACACCACTTCTATAGTGCATATACATGCATTATAACCATAACATAGCTCTTACATCATTCACATATGTTCAATCCATTTTAAATGCATCATCACACATCCCAAATA
This sequence comes from Hura crepitans, assembly GCA_948208565.1. Taxonomy (NCBI): domain Eukaryota; kingdom Viridiplantae; phylum Streptophyta; class Magnoliopsida; order Malpighiales; family Euphorbiaceae; genus Hura; species Hura crepitans. The sequence goes on from CANXYI010187109.1 coordinate 12,134, forward strand.
CCAATTAACATAATTAAATCCATTAATAAGCATAGTTATTCAATTACAAATTATCATGCGTAATTTACATAATGTATATATATTATGTGCATCACACATTATACTTATCCATATACATTTTTATCAATTCAATTACATCAATGCTCCTTAAAAATACCAATTCATAGGATTAAAGCCATTAATGCTCTTAATTAAGCATTATTCTCATAATTATATATTTTTACATAATATGTTTATTTAGGGCATATAACAAATAAGCATAAATTGGTTTGATTACACATATTGAGAATATCACAATACACCTTTGAGGACCATCTATAACTTGCCTTTCCCTTTGTCTAGAGATTTCTCAGGTTCCACTATTCACATAATAGGAAAACTTTTGTAAAAATCATATAAAATCATATGGGCAATCAAAAATCAATCTAGCTTAATAAATGTGTTCTTAGGAACTAGGAGAATGTGACACCCCCTACTAGATTCTCGAAGAAACCCAATAAGTGGTGTACTTCCTGCCAAGTCACCCATCCTAAAATTTCTCCTAAGGTCATTCGTTTAACTTTTACTAATTTCACTTCAGATCATGCTATCTGACTCAAAACCACTTCTGTAAGTTCTTATGGTCCATTTTGATTAGGATCAATATGATCCAATTATAACAGAGGAAATCTGCTAACTCTCAAATATCCTCTAAAAATCTGGTAGCATAATGTCTGCCCAATTCCTAACCCAAAATTCTAAACAAGCCTGTTTAAACACTTCTATAACTAATTCATCACATATGGATTCATCTGGTCCTCCATATTCAGCCTAACATCAGTCTATTCATACCTCAAAACTCAGGCCTCAGGCCACAGATAAAATATACACACAAATAGATCCTTCGGCTTATATCAACATCAACATCACAAATAATCATTCATTCACCAATGAACATGTATAATTACTTAATTTACATTAGCAAGTCATATTCAATTAATTACATACATTTCCAAAGCTTAAATACATTTTCCTACCCATTTTCCATGTAAGTACATTAATTTCATCCAAAGTCTTCACCTATATCCTCTGAACCGCTGTTATCACGCTTTACGAGGTAGGTCCTGTTGTAGTGTACCTCCACACCAAAATCAATACATTGAGTATACGAGATACTCAGTGATGAACTTAAAGCAATTTAATCATGTTATACTATTATGAATTTATCTGAGTAGTTTATGAATGAATTTACTTGATTATAAAACTTAACTTTTCACTAGGGTGCCAAATTACTAAAATAACCCCTAGGGTATTTATCAGGTCTAAAAATAGTATTTTTGACTTGAATAAATCATTTAAGGTGAGGAATATTACTTTAAACATACATACTTTGTAAGAATTACTTAATCTGACTTAGAGGTGAAAAATTACTAAAATACCCTTTTACTGTATTTTTATTACTTTTCCCGGAAAAGTCATCCAATAAGCTTAAACTTTACCTTAAGTGATTATTCTACTTATTACTTAATTTATTTCACTGTAACTGATCTGGCACATCTATGCAAAATGTCTAAAATACTCTATAGCTTGCATCTTATTAAAACTTGGGAAATACTATTCCCTCATGCTCAATTCTTATATTTATAATCAGTCCATTTATTTACTTAATTAGTTCTCTAGTCTAACTAAGAAGAAGACACTTTAAGACACTAGATCTAGAGGGGTAATAAACTAGTGCAGTGGACCCCATTCTGGACTTATGCTGCTGCACTGGCATGTGTGCCATATTGGAGATCAGCTCTATCCACCCTAGATACAATAAAAGTAACTATGTGGCATAATGGAGATCAGCCCGTGGGCCTCCCCAACCACAAATGAATAACTATGTGACATAATAGAGATCAACCCGTAGGCCTCTCTAGTCACAAATCATCAATAATCATTGGGAGACATAATAAAGATTAGTTTGTAGACCTCTCCAACCACCAA